>JANQAP020680435.1:0-29499 GCA_026874005.2 Erythroxylum coriaceum | reverse complement strand
ACCGAGTTTTTAAATGTTAAGTGATGTGACACGCCACCCTCGAGGGGCACGAATTCGGATATCACCATCGGTATCGGATTCGGGTCCAGCGGGAGCGGGGTGTTACACACTAAATATCTTTGGTGGGTAAAATAGCCCGTTGGCACTGTCGCTAGGCACCTTAAGTGGCCAAACAAACCATTTGGCACCTTCGGTGGAAAAATAGCCTGTTGGCACACTTTGATGGGAAACACAGCCCGTTCGCACACATTTGGTGAGAAACACAACCCGTTGGTACAACTTTGATCGAAAACGCAGCTCGTTGGCACACTTTCGGTGGGAAACACAGCACTTTGGCACTGTCGCTAGGCACCTTTAATGGGAAATATAGCCCGATGGCACACCTTTGTTGGGCAAAACAACCCATTATCATAGTCACTAAGTATCTTTGGTGGGAAAAACAGCCATTGGCACAACTTCGCCGGGCAAAAAGCTCGTTGGTATAGTCGCTAGGCATCTTCAGTGGAAAAAACAGTCCGTTGGCAGGGTTACCGGGCACCTTTGGTGGGACAAATAGCCCGTTGCGAAAAATAACACATTGCCACAGTTGCTAAGGACCTTTGATGGGCAAAATAGCCTGTTGGGACATTAGCTAGGCATCTTTGGTGGGAAAACAACTCATTGGCACAACTTCGGTGGGGAAAACACCACGATCGTATGGTCACTAGACAACTTCGATGGGCAAAATAGCCCGTTGGCACTGTCGCTAGGCACCTTAAGTGGCAAAATAAACCATTGGGCACTTTCAGTGGAAAAAATAGCTCGTTGGCACATCTTTCGTGGGAAACAAAACCCGTTGGCATGCCTTTGGTGGGAAGCACAGCCCATTAGCACACCTTCAGTGTGAAACACAGCACATTGGCATTATCGCTAGGCGCCTTTGATAGGAAAAATAGCCCATTGGCACCCATCTAGTAGGCAAAACAGCCCATTGACATAGTCGCTATGCACCATCGGTGGGGAAAGCAGCACGTTGGCATGGTCACTACACACCTTCGGTGGGCAAAATAGTCCTTTGCAGGAAAAATAGCCTATTGGGAAAAATAACACGTTGACATGGTCATTAGGGACCTTTGATGGACAAAATGGCACTTTGAGATCTTCGCTAGGCACCTTCAGTGGGAAAAACACCATAGTTGCACGGTCGCTAGACACCTTCGGTGGGTAAAATAACTAATTGACACGGCTGGTATGCACCTTTGGCAGGCAGAACAACATGTTGGAACATTTGCTAAGCACCTTCGGTGGGAAAAATAGCACATTGGCACGATCGCTAGGTGCCTTCAATGGGAGAAATAGTCTGTTGGCACTTTTGCTAGGCAACTTCGGTAGGAAAAATAGCCCATGGCACACCTTTGGTGGGAAAAACACCACAATTGCACAATTTCTAGACACCTTCGGTGGGCAAATAGGTCGTTCGCACATCTGCTAGGCACCTTTGGTGGGCGAAATAGCCCATTGCCATAGTCACTAGGCATCTTCATTGGGCAAAACAGTCTGCTACACGCCTTTGGTGGGTAAAATAGGTCATTTGCACATTCGCTAGGCATTTTTTATGGGAAAAATAATCTGTTGACAAATTTGCTAGGCAGCTTTGGTGGCAAAGCAATGGTCGCTAGGCACCTTATGTGGGCAAAATAGCCCGTTGGCAAAGTGGCCAGGCATCTTCGGTGGGAAAAATAGCTTGTTTGACAAAATTGCATGTTGGCACAGTCACTAGGGATCTTTGATGGGCAAAATAGCCTGCTGGGATGTTTGCTAGACACTTTCGGTGGGAAAAACAGCTCATTACCACACCTTCGGTGGGAAAAACACCATGACTGCACGATCGCCACACACATTCAATGGGAAAATAGGCCGTTGGCATGGTCGCTAGGTAGCTTTGGTAGGCAAAACAAATCATTGGGCACCTTCAGTGGAAAAAACAAGTCGTTATCTAACCTTAGGCGAGAAACATAGCCCATTGGCACACCTTTTGTAGGAAACACAGCCAGTTGGCACACCTTTTGTAGGAAACACAGCCAGTTGGCACACCTTCGGCGGGTAAAACAGCCCGTTGACACATTCGCTAGACAGCTTCAGTGGGAAAAACAGCATGTTGGCTGGTCATTATGCACCTTCGGTTAGGAAAATAGCCCGTTGACCCAGTCACTACGCATCTTTGGTGGGACAAATAGCCCATTGGGCAAAATAGCACGTTAGCACATCTTCGGTGTGAAAAATAGCACGTTGGCACGGTCGCTAGGCATCCTCAGTGGGCAAAACAGTTGGTTGGGCACCTTCGATGAGAAAAATAGCCCGATGCATAAAATAGCATGTTGGCACGGTCGATAGGCACCTTCGGTGGGAAAAACACCACGGTTTCACAACCCTAGACAACTTTTGAACATAAAATAGCCCGTTGGTATGGTCGCTAGGCACCTTTAGTGGCCAAAATAGCCCATTGGCAAGTTTGCTAGGCATCTTGGCAGGCAAAACAGCCTGTTGGCACACCTTTGGTGGGCAAAACAGCCCATTGGCATGTTCATTAGGGACCTTCGGTGGGTAAAACAGCTTGTTGGCACAGTCGCTAAGCACCTTCGATGGGAAAAAAGCCCATTGGCACACCTTCTTTAGGAAAAACATGTTGGCATGGTCACTAGGCATCATCAGTGGGCAAAACAGTCCGTTGGGCACCATTTATGGGGAAAATAACCCTTTATAACACCTTCGGTATGTAAAATAGCCCATTGGCACACCTTCGGTCGCCAAAATAGCCATTTGGGATGTTCGTTAGGCAACTTCGATGGGAAAAACAGCCCGTTGGCACACCATCAGTGGGAAGAACATCATAGTTACACAGTCACTAGACACCTTTGGTGACGGTCGCTAGGCACCTTTTATGTGCAAAACTACCCATTAGCACATTTGTTAGTCACCTTCGGTGGGAAAAACAACATGTTGCCACAGTCACTAAGCACCTTTGGTGGGCAAAATAGCCCTTTGGCACTTTTGCTAGGCACCTTTGGTGGTAAAAAAGCCCATTATCACAACTTTAGTGGGAAAAACACCTGTTTGGCAAAATAGCATGTTGGCACGGTCAGTAGGGACCTTCGATGGGAAAAATAACCCCTTGGGATGTTTGTTAGGCACCTTTGGTGGAAAAAATAACCTGTTGGCATACCTTTGGTGGGAAAAACATCACGGTTGCACAGTCACCAGATAACTTCGGTGGGCAAAATAGCCTATTGGCACGGTCACTAAGCACCTTCAGTGGGAAAAACAGCATGTTGGCACAGTCACTAGGTGCCTTCGATGGGAAAAATAGCCCATTGGCATTTTCACTAGGCACCGTCGGTGGGAAAAACAACCCGTTGGCACAGCTTTGGTGGGAAGAAAACCACAGTCACACAGTCTCTAGACACCTTCGACAGGCAAAATAACCCATTGCCACGTTCCCCAAGCGCCTTTGGTGGGCAAAACAGCTTGTTGGCATGGTCGCTAGACATCTTCAGTGGGCAAAATAGTCCATTGTGCACCTTTGGTGAGGAAAACGACCCCTTAGAACAACTTCGGTAGGCAAAATAGCCTATTGGCACATTTGCTAGGCACGTTCGACAGAAAAAATAACACATTGGCATGGTCAATAGACACCTTCGGTGGGCAAAAATAGCTCGTTGGTATGGTCGTTAGGCACCTTAGGTAGGCAAAACATTCCATTGGGCACCTTTAGTGTGAAAAACAACCTGTTGCCATGGTCGCTAGGCATCTTCAATGGGGAAAACAGTCCATTGGGCACCTTCAGTAGGGAAAACAACGCTTTAGAACAACTTCAATAGGCAAAATACCCCGTTGGCACAATCGCTAGGCACCTTTGGTGGGCAAAACAGCCTGTTGGCATAATCACAAGGGACCTTCGATGGGAAAATAGCCCGTTGGGCACCTTTAGTGGGAAACACAGCTCGTTGGCATACCTTTGGTGGGGAAAACGGCCCGTTGGCACCATAATGTTAGGCACCTTTGGTGGGAAAACATCCCGTTGACACCATAACGGTAAGCTAAACAGCCCGTTAGCACACCTTTGGTGTGCAAAATAGCCCGTTGGTAAGATCGCTGGGAACCTTCAGTAGGAAAAACAACCCATTGGGTACCTTCAATAGGAAACATAGCCCGTAGGCACACCTTCGTTGGGAAAAATAACCCATTAGCACGTTCGATAGGCACCTTCGATGCAAAGAAGAGCCCGTTTGTACACCTTTGGTAGGAAAAATAGCTCATTGGCACAGTCACTAGGCACCTTCGATAGGGAAAATAGCCTCTTGGCACACTTTCGATGGGAAAAAAGCATGTTGACACAGTCGCTAGGCACGTTCGATGGGCAAACTAGCTTGTTATTAAGGTCGTTAGGTAGCTTCACTGAGCAAAACAAACCGTCGGGCACCTTTAGTGGAAAAAACTGCCCATTGGAACATCTACAGTCAACAAAACAGCCCGTTAGCACACCTACGATGAGAAACACAACCCGTTGGCACACCTTTGGTGGGAAGCACAACCCGTTGCACACCTTTGTGGGCAAAACAGCCTAATGACACGATCACTAGGCACCTTTGATGGGAAAAACAGCCTGTTTGAACACCTTCAGTGGGAAAATAACATGTTGGCACGGTTGATAGGCACCTTTGATGGGCAAAGTAGCCCATTAACACGGTCGCTAGGCACCTTCATTGGGCAAACACAGACCGTCGGGCAACTTTAGTGGAAAAAAAGCCCTTTAGCAGACCTTCAGTGGGTAAACAGTCTGTTGGCATGTTCTCTAGGTTCGTTCGGAGGGAAAAACACGGCATTCACACACCTTTGATGGGCAAAATAGCCCGTTGGTGAAGTCGTTGGGCACCTTCAGTGGGAAAAACAACCCGTTGGTACACCTTCAGTGGGAAAAATAGCACGTTGGCACGTTCGCTAGGAGCCTTCGGTGGGCAAAATAACCTATTGACACAATCGCTACGCACCTTCATCGGGCAAAATAGACCATCGAGCACCTTAAATGGAAAAACAGCCCATTGAAATAGTTGCTAGGGACCTTCGATGGGAAAAATAGCCTGTTGGGATGTTCGCTAGCCACCTTCGGTGGGAAGAATAGAATGGTTACAAAGTCATTAAACACCTTCGGTGGGCAAAATAACCTGTTGGCACGGTCACTTGGTGCTTTTGAAGGGCAAAACAGCGCGTTGACACGGTTGCTAGCCACCTTCAGTGGGAAAAATAGCACCTTTTCACACCTTCGATGGGCAACATAGACTGTTGGCACAGTCGCTAGGCATCTTCGATGGGTAAACTAGTGTGTTGGGCCCCTTCACTTAGAAAATCACCCCATTGGAACAACTTTGGTAGGCAAAATAATCCATTGGCACACCTTTGCTAGGTAAAACAGCAAGTTGGCATAGTCGCTGGGCACCTTTGATCTGAAAAATAGCTCGTTGGCACACCTTCGGTGGGAAAAACACCACAGTCGCACGGTTGCTAGGCACCTTCAGTGGCCAAAATAGCCTGTTGGAACGATCACATGGCACCTTTCGTGGGATAAACAGCCAGTTGGCACAATCGGTAGGCACCTTTAGTGGGAAAACAATTTGTTGGGGTCCTTAGGTGGGAAAAAACACTTTGGCAAACTTTTGGTAGGTAAAACAGCCCGTTGGCACACCTTTGGTGGGTAAAACAACCCATTGTCATAGTCATGAGGCACCTTCGGTGGGAAAAATAGCCTATTGGCACGCCTTTGTTGGGCAAAACAACCTGTTGGCACAGTTGCTACGCATCTTTGGTGGGAAAAATAGGCCATTGGCATGGTCGCTAGGCACCTTCGGTGGGCAAAATAGCACGTTGGCAAAGTCACTAGGCACCTTTATTGGGTAAAACAGTCTGTTGGGCCCCTTCAATGGAAAAAATAGCTCGTTAGGCACATTTAGTGGGTAAAATAGCACGTTGGCACGGTCGCTAGGCATGTTTAGTGGGCAAAACAGTCCGTTGACACAATCGCTAGGCACAATTGGTGTAAAAAATAGCCGGTTGGCACAATCACTATGCACCTTTAGTGGGCAAAACGACCCATTAGCACATTTGCTAAGCACCTTCTGTGGAAAAAATAGCACATTGGCACAGCTGCTAGACACCTTCGTTGGCAAAAATAGCCCGTTGACATGATCACAAGGCACCTTCGGTGGGCAAAATAGCCCCTTGACACTATCAGTAGGCACCTTCGGTGGGAAAAATAGCCTATTGACATGGTCGCAAGGCACCTTCTGTGGGCAAACTAGTTCGTTGGCATAGTTGCCAGGCATCTTCGATGGGACAAACAACCCGTTGTGCAAAATAGCACGTTGGCACAATCGCTAGGGACCTTCAATAGGCAAAATAGTCCGTTGGGATGTTAGTTAGGCATCTTTGGTGGGAAAAACAACCCGTTGGTACACCTTCGGTGGGAAGAACATCACGATCGCACTATCACTAGGCATCTTCGGTGGGCAAAATAGCACGTTGGCATGATCACTAGGCATCTTCGGTGGCAAAAATAGCCCGTTGGGTAAAATAGCACATTGACACACCTTTGATGGGAAAAACATCATGTTGGCAAGGTCGCTAGGCATCTTTAGTGGACAAAACAGTCGATTGGGCACCTTCGGTGGGGAGAACAGCCCTTTAGAACACCTTCAGTAGGTAAAATAGCCTGTTGGGCACCTTCAATCGAAAAAGTAGCCTGTCAGCACACCTTCAGTTACTAAAATAACCCATTCGGACACCTTCGGTGGGAAACACAGGCTGTTGGCATATCTTCGGTGGGCAAAACAACCTGTTGGCACATTCGTTAGGCACTTTCAGTGACAAAAATAGCACGATGGCTTGGTCGCTCGGCACCATCGGTGGGCAAAATTGCCAATTGGCACGGTGCCCAGGCACCTTCGATGGGGAAAATAGCCCGATGGGCAAAATAACATTTTGGCACGGTCGATGGGCACCTTCGGTGGAAAAAACAGCCCGTTGGCACTCCTTTGGTAGGAAAAAGACCATGGTTGCATAGTTGCTCGACACCTTCGGTATGCAAAATAGCCCATTTGCGAGTTTGTTAGGCATCTTCAATGGGAATAACAGCCCGTTGGCACACCTTTGGTGGGAAAAACACCACGGTCGCACGGTCGCTAGGCACCTTCAGTGGCCAAAATAGCCAGTTGACGCGATCACTTGGCACCTTTGGTGGGATAAACGGCCAGCTGGCACACATTTGGTGGAAAAATAGCCAGTTGATGCGGTCGCTAGGCACCTTCAGGGGGAAAACAGTTTGTTGGGATCCTTAAGTGGGAAAAACAACACTTTGGCATACCTTTGGTAGGCAAAATAGCCCGTTGGCACACATTTTGTAAGCAAAACACCCCATTGGCACACCTTTGATGGGCAAAACAACCCATTGTCACAATTGCTAGGCACCTTCGGTGGGAAAAACATCCCATTGGCACATCTTTGTTGGGCAAAATAACCCATTGACACGATCGCTAGGGACCTTTGGTAGGGAAAAAATGCCCGTTGGCATGGTCGCTAGGCACCTTCGGTAGGAAAAATAGCTCGTTGGCAAAGTCACTAGGCATCTTCGTTGGGCAAAATAGTTCTTTGGGCACATTCAATGGAAAAAATAGCCCATTAGGCATATTCAGTGGGCAAAATAGCCCGTTGGCATGGTATTTAGGCACGTTTGGTGGGCAAAACAGCCTATTCGCATAATCACTAGGTAGCTTTTGTGCAAAAATAGCCCCGTTGGCACAGTCGCTAGGCACCTTTGTGGGCAAAACAGTCCATTGGCACGTTTGCTAGGCACCTTTAGTGGAAAAAATAGCACGTTGGCATGGTCGCCAGGCACCTTCAGTGGGAAAAATAGCCCATTGGCACGGTCGTAAGGAATCTTTGGTGGGCAAAATAGCCTATTGGCACAGTCGATAGGCACCTTCGGTGAGAAAAATAGCCCTTTGACTTGGTTGCCAAGACATCTTCGGTGGGTAAAACAATCCATTAGCTTGGTCGTTAGGCACCTTCAGTTGGAAAAGTAGCCTGTTGGGCAAAATAGCACGTTGGCACTGTCGCTAGGGGCCTTTATGGGCAAAATAGCATGTTGGGATGTTCGCTAGGCACCTTCGGTGGAAAAAATAGCTTGTTGGTACACCTTCGGTGTGAAAAACACCACGATTGCACGGTTGCTAGACACCTTCGGTGGGCAAAATATCCCGTTGGCACACCTTAGGTGGGAAACACAACCCCTTGGCACACCTTCGATGGGAAACAAAACCCATTGGTACGCCTTCGGTAGGAAACATAGCCCGTTGCCACGCCTTCGACACGAAACACAACACGTTGAGACTGTCGCTAGGCTTCTTCAATAGGAAAAATAGCCCGTTGGCACACCTTTGGTGGGCAAAACAACCCATTGTCACAATCGCTAGGCACCTTTGGTGGGAAAAATAGCCCGTTGGCATACCTTCGTTGGGCAAAACAACTCATTGGCAAGGTAGCTAGTCACCTTCTGTGGGAAAAACAGCACTTTGGCATGTTGCCAGGCACCTTTGGTGGGAGAAACGGCTCGTTGTGTAAAATAGTCCGTTGGCACTATCATTAAGGACCTTCGATGTGCAAAATAGCCCATTAGGATGTTAGCTAGGCACATTCAGTGGGAAAAATAGCTTGTTAGCACACCTTCGTTGTGAAAAACACCACGATCGCACGGTCACTAGACACCTTCAGTGGGCAAAATAACCCATTGGCGCTATTGCTAGGCACCTTAAGTGGCAAAACAGGCCATTTGGCACCTTCAGTGGAAAAAATAGCCTATTGGCACACCTTTTGTGCGAAGCACAGCCCGTTGGCACACCTTCGGTGGGAAACACAACTCGTTGGTAAGGTCACTAGGCACCTTTGGTGGGCAAAGCAGCCTGTTGGCACATTTGCTAGGCACTTTCAGAGGGAAAAACAACACGTTGGCACGGTTGTTAGGCGCTTTTGATGGGAAAAATAACCCATTGGCACTTTAGCTAGGCACCTTCGGTGGGAAAAACAACCTGTTGGCACATTAGCTAGGCACCTTCGGTGGGCAAAGCAACCCATTGAGATGTTCACTAGGCACCTTCTGTCAGAAAAATAACAAGTTCACATGGTTGCTAGGCAACTTCAGTGGGCAAAATAGCTCGTTGGCATGGTAACAGGCACCATCAGTGGGAAAATAGCTCGTTCGGTAAAATAGCACATTAGCACGGTCTCCAGGGACTCTCGATGGCCAAAATAGCCTGTTGGGATGTTCACTAGGCACCTTTGATGGAAAATAGCATGCTGGCACACCTTCGATGGGAAAAACACCACAGTTGCACAGTCAATAGACACCTTCGATGGGCAAAATAGCTCATTGACTCGGTCACTAGGCACCTTCGGTGGGAAAAATAGCTTGTTGGGATGGTCACTAAATGCCTTCGATGGGAAAAATAGCTTGTTGGCACTTTCACTAGGCACATTCGATGGGCAATATAGCCCGTTGGCACACCTTTGGTAGGAAAAACACCATGGTCGTATAGTATCTAGACACCTTCGATGGGCAAAATAGTCCGTTGGCATGTTCGCTAATCAGCTTTGATGGACAAAATAGCCCATTGGCACATTTGCTAGGTACTTTCGCTAGGCACCTTCGATGGGAAAAATAGCCTGTTGGAACTTTAGCTAGGCACCTTCGGTGGGAAAAACAGCCTATTGGCACGTTAGCTAGGCACCTTCGGTGGGCAAAGCAACCCGTTGACATGTTCGCTAGGCACCTCTGGAATGAAAAATAGCCCATTGGCAAGGTCGCTAGGCATCTTTAGTGGGAAAAACAGCTTGTTGGGCAAAATAGCACATTGGCACGGTCCTTAGGGATCTTTGATGGGCAAAAGAGCCTGTTGGGATGTTCACTGGGCACCTTTGGTTAGAAAATAGCTCTTTGGCACACCTTCGGCGGCAATAACACCACGGTTGCACATTCACTAGACACCTTTGGTTGACAAAATAGTTCATTGGTACGGTAGCTAGGCAGCTTTGGTGGGCAAAACAGACCATTTGAGACCTTCAATGGAAAAAAGCAGGCCATTAGCACACCTTCGAAAGGAAACACAGCCCGTTGGCATGCTTTCGTTAGGAAACACAGCCCGTTGGCACATGTTCAGTCGACAAAATAGCTCGTTGGCACATTCACTGGGCACCTTTGATGGGAGAAACAGCACGTTGGCATGGTCGTTAGGCACCTTCGGTGGGCAAAATAGCTCGTTAACATGTTCGCTAGGGATCATTTGTGGGAAAATAGCCCATTGGGTGAAATAGAAAGTTGGCACGCCTTTGGTGGGAAAAATAGGACATTGGCACAGTTGCTAGGCAATTTCAATGGGCAAAACAGTCGGTTGAGCACCTTCGGTGGGGAGATCAACCTTTAGAACACCAACAGTAAGAAAAATAGCCCATTGGGCATCTTCAGTGGATAAAATAGCCCGTTGGCTCACCTTCAGTCACCATAACAGCCTATTGGCACACCTTTGGTGGGAAATAGAGTCGGTTGGCACAACTACGGTGGCACACCTTTGGTGGGGAACACAGCCTGTTGGCATACCTTAGGTGGGCAAAACAACCCGTTGGCACATTCGTGAGGCACCATCGGTGGGAAAAACAACACATTGGTGTGGTCACTAGGCATTTTCAGTGGGCAAAATAGTCTGTTGGCATGATTGCCAGGTACCTTCAATGGGAAAAACAGCCCGATGGGTAAAATAGCCCGTTGGCATGGTCGCTAGGCACCTTTGGTGGGAAAATAGTTCATTGGGATCCTTAAGTGGGAAAAACAGCACTTTGGCACACGTTTGTAGGCAAAATACCCCGTTCGCACACCTTTGGTGGGCAAAACAACCCATTGGCACACCTTTGGTGGGTGAAAGAACCCATTGTCACAGTCGCTAGGCACCTTTGGCAGGAAAAACAACCTATTGAGACACCTTGGTTAGGCTAAACAACCTGTTAGCACGGTTGCTAGGCACCTTCGGTGGGAAACATAGTCCGTTGGCATGGTCACTAGGCACCTTTGTTATGCAAAATAGCCCTTTGGCACAATCACTATGCATCATCGATGGGTGAAACAGTCTGTTGGGCACCTTCAGTGGGGAAAACAACCCTCTAGAACACCTTCGGTACATATAACATCAAGTTGGCACATTCGCTAGGCACCTTCGGTGGGAAAAAAAACACGTTGGCATGGTCGCTAGGCACCTTTGGTGGGCAAAATAGCCCATTGGCACGGTCACTCGGAACCTTCGGTGAGAAAAATAGCCCGTTGGGCAAAATAACATATTGGCACGATCTCTAGGGTCCCTCGATGGGCAAAATAGTCCATTGGGATGGTCACTAGGCAACTTTGGTGGAAAAAACGACCTCTTGGCACACCTTTGATGGGAAAAACACCACGGTTGTATGCTCACTAGACACCTTCAGTGGGCAAAATAGCTCATTGATATAGTCACTAGGCCCCTTCAGTGGGAAAAACAACACATTGGCATGGTCACTAGGCGCCTTCGATGGGAAAAATAGCCAGTTGACACTTTCAGCAGGCACCTTCGATGGTAAATATAGCCCGTTGGCACACCTTTGGTGGGAAAAACACCACGGTCGCAGAGTGTCTAGATAACTTTGGTGGGAAAAATAGCCCATTGGCATATTCGTTAGGCATATTTGGTGGACAAAACGGCTCATTGGCAGGGTCGTTAGGCATATTCAATGGGCAAAACAGTCCATTGGGCACCTATGGTGGGGAAAACAAACCTTTAGAACAACTTTGGTAGGCAAAATAACCTGTTGACACGTTCGCTAGGCACCTTCGATGGAAAAAATAACACGTTGGCACGATCGATGTGCACCTTTGGTGGGCAAAATAACCTGTTGGCGCGGTTGTTAGTCAGCTTCAATAGGCAAAACATTCCATTGGGCACCTTTAGTGGGAAAAATAGCCCGTTAGACACCTCTAGTGGGCAAAACACCCATTAGCATAATCACTAGGTAACATTTATGGGAAAAACTACACGTTGGCATAATTACTAGGCATCTTCGGTGGGAAAAATAGTTTCAGTGGGAAACATAGCCTGTTGGCATACCTTTGGAAGGTAAAACAGCTCGTTGGCACGTTTATTAGGCACCATCGATGGGATGGGAAAACATCCTATTGGCTCCCCATCGATAGGCAAAACAACTTGTTAGCACACCTTTGGTGGGCAAAATAGCCCGTTGGCAAGATCGCTGGGCACCTTTAGTGGTAGAAATAGCCCGTTGGGTACCATTGGTGGGAAACGCAACCTGTTGGCACACCTTCGTTGGGCAAAACAGATCGTTGGGTACCTTAAGTGGAAAAAACAATTCGTTGGCACACCCTCGTGGGCAAAACAGGTCATTGGCAAAACCTCGTGGGAAAACAACCCAATGACACGTTCGTTAGGCACCTTCAATGAGAAAAAAACCTGTGCACACCTTTGGTGGGCCAAACAGCCCGTTCGCACAAACGTTAGGCACCTTTGACGGGAAAAACAACCTATTTGCACACCTTTGGTAGGAAAAATAGCATGTTGTCATGATCGCTAAGCACCTTCGGTGGCCAAAATAGCCCATTAGCACAGTCGTTAGGCACCTTTGATGGGCAAAATAGACCGTTGGGTACCTTTAGTGGAGAAAAAAGTCCGTTGGCACACCTTTGGTGGGAAAAACTATAAAACAGACCGTTGGGCACCTTTAAAGGAAAAAATAGCCCATTGGCACACCTTCAGTGAGCAAAACAGTCAGTTGGCATATTCGCTAGGCTCCTTTGGTGGGAAAAACACCACGTTCGCGCACCTTTGGTGGGCAAAACAACTCATTGGTAAGGTCGCTAGGAACCTTCAGTGGGCAAAATAGCCTAATGGCATGATCGCTAAGCACCTTCATTGGGCAAAATAGACCATTGGGCACCTGTAGTGAAAAAAATAGCCCGTTGGCACACCTTTGGTCGGTAAAACAACCGGTTGGCACACCTTCAGTGGGAAACACAGTTCATTAGCACATATTTGGTGGGAAACATAGCCTGTTGGCAAACCTTTGGCGGAAAACACAAGTCATTGACACACCCTCGGTGGCAAAACAGCTCGTTGACAGGTTCGTTAGGCATCTTTGGTAAAAAATACAGCACATTGGCATGGTCGCTGGGCATCTTTGGTGGGCAAAATAGCTTGTTGGCAAGGTCGTCAGGCATCTTCGGTGGGAAAAATAGTCCGTTGGGCAAAATAACACATTGACACAGTCGCTAGGGACCTTCGATGGGCAAAATAGTCTATTGGTATGCTCACAAGGGACCTCTGGTGGGAAAAATACCATGGTTGTACAATCCCTAAACACCTTTTGGCACACCTTCGATGGGCAACATAGCCCGTTGGCATGGTAGCTAGGCAACTTTGATGGGAAAAACAGTTTGTTGGGCCCCTTCGGTGAGAAAAACAACCCGTTGGAACACCTTGGGTAGGCAAATTAACCCACTGGAACACCTTGAGTAGGCAAAACAACCTGTTGGCAAAACAACCCATTGGCACACCTTTGCTAGGTAAAACAACATATTAGCACGGTCACTAGGCACCTTCAGTGCAAAAACATTGGCACAGTCACTAGGCACCTTTGATGTGCAAAACAGTCCATTGGCACGTTTGCTAGGTACCTTCAGTGGGATAAACAACATGTTGGCACAATAGCTAGGCACCTACGGTGGGAAAAATAGCCCATTGGCATGGTCGCAAGGCATCGTCAGTGGGTAAAATAGCCCATTCGCACAGTCGTTAGACACCTTTGACGGGAAAAATAACCCGTTGACATGGTTACAAGACATCCTTGGTGGGCAAAATAGCCCTTTCGCATGGTTGCTAGGCACCTTCGGTGGGCAAAACAACCCATTGGCACGTTTACTAGGCACCTTTAGTGGGAAAAACAGCAAATTGTCACAGTCGCTAGGCACCTTCAGTGGGAAAAATAGCCCATTGGTATGGTCAAAAGGAACCTTTGGTTGGCAAAATAGCCCATTGGCAAAGTTGCTAGGCACCTTTGGTGGAAAAATTAGCCCTTTGGCTTAGTCGCAAGACACCTTCAGTGGATAAAATAGCCCATTGGCTCGGCCGTCAGGCACCTTCGATGGGAAAAGTATCCCATTGGGTAAAATAATACATTGGCACTGTCGCTAGGGGCCATCGATGGGTAAAATAGCTTGTTGGGATGTTTGCTAGGCACCTTCAGTGGAAAAAACAACTTGTTGGTACACCTTCGGTGGGAAAAACACCACGATTGCATAGTCGCTGGACACCTTTAGTGGGCAAAATAGCCGATTGGCACACCTTTAGTGGGAAACACAGCCCCTTGGCACACCCACAGTGGGAAACAAAGCCCGTTGGTACACCTTCGGTGGGAAACATAGCCTGTTGGCACACCTTTGGAAAGAAACACAGCACGTTGACACTGTCGCTAGATGTCTTCGATGGGAAAAATAGCCCGTTGGCACACATTTGGTGGGCAAAACAACCCATTGTCACAATCACTAGGCACTTTTGGTGGGAAAAATAGCCCGTTGGCATACCTTCATTAGGCAAAACAGTTCATTGGCAAGGTCGCTAGTCACCTTCAGTGGGAAAAACAGCCCATTGGCATGGTTACCAGGCACCTTTGGTAGGACAAATGACCCGTTGTGTAAAATAGCCCATTGGCACTATCGTTAAGGACCTTTGATGGGCAAAATAGCCCATTAGGATGTTAGCTAGGCACCTTTGGTAGGAAAAACAAGTCGTTGGCATACTTTCGTTGGGAAAAACACCACAATTGCAAGTTCACTAGACACCTTCAGTGGGCAAAATAGCCCGTTGATGTTGTCGCTAGGCACTTTAAGTGGCAAAACAGACCATTTGGCACCTTCAATGAGAAAAACAGTCCGTTGGCAGACCTTTTATGGCAAACATAGCCTGTTGGCACACCTTCGATGGGAAACACAACTCATTGGGGAGGACACTAGGCACCTTTGGTGGGCAAAATAGCCCGTTGGTACATTTGCTAGGCACTTTAGGTGGGAAAAATAACATGTTGGCACGGTTGCTAGGCACCTTCGATGGGAAAAATAGCCCATTGGCACTCTAGCTAGGCACCTTCGGTGGAAAAAACAACCTGTTGGCACGTTAGCTAGGCACCTTCGGTGGGCAAAGCAGCCCATTGACATGTTCACTAGGCACCTTCGGTCGAAAAAACAACACATTGGCATGGTCGCTAGGCACCTTCGGTAGGCGAAATAGCCCGTTGGCATGGTAAAAGGCACAATCAGTGGGAAAATAGCCCGTTGGGTAAAATACCACGTTGGCACGATCCCCAGGGACCATCGATGGCCAAAATAGCCCGTTGGGATGTTCGCTAGGCACCTTTGGTGGAAAATAGCGCGTTAGCACACCTTCGGTGGGAGAAACACCATAGTTGCACTATCAATAGACACCTTCGGTGGGCAAAATAGCTCGTTGACACAGTCGCTAGGCACCTTCGGTGGGAAAAACAGCACGTTGGGATGGTCACTAAATGCCTTTGATGGGAAAAGTAGCCCGTTGGCACTTTCACTAGGCACCTTTGATGGGAAATATAGCCTGTTGGCACACCTTTGGTGGGAAAAACACCATGGTCGCATAGTCTCTAGACACCTTTCGTGGGTAAAATAGCCCGTTGGCACGTTCGCTAGTCACCTTCGATGGACAAAACAGCTCGTTGACACATTTGCTAGGTACTTTTGCTAGGTGCCTTCAGTGGGAAAAATACTCCGTTGGAACTTTAGCTAAGCACCTTCGGTGGAAAAAATAGCCTATTGGCAATTTAACTAGGCACCTTCGGTGGGCAAAGCAACCCGGTGACATGTTCACTAGGCACCTTCAGTGGGAAAAATAGCACGTTGGAATGGTCTCTAGGCACCTTAAGTAGACAAAATAGCCCATTGGCAAGGTCGCCAGGCATCTTTGGTCTGAAAAACAGGTCGTTGGGCAAAATAACACGTTGGCACAGTCGCTAGGGACCTTTGATGGGCAAAAGAGCGCATTGGGATGTTCGCTAGGAACCTTTGGTTAGAAAATAGCCCTTTGGCACACCTTCGGTGGCAAAAACACCACGATTGCACGATCGCTAGACACCTTTGGTGGGCAAAATAGTCCGTTGGTACGGTCGCTTGGTAGCTTTGGTGGGCAAAACAGACCATTTAACACCTTCAGTGGAAAAAAACAGGCTATTCACACACCTTCGGAGGGAAACACATCCTGTTAGCATGCCTTCTCAGGGAAACACAACCTGTTGGCACACCTTCAATGGGTAAAATACACATTTGCTAGGCACCTTCGATAGGAGAAATAGCATATTGGCATGGTTGTTAGGCACCTTCGGTGGGCAAAATAGCCCGTTAGCACGTTCGCTAGGGATCTTTTGTGAGAAAAATAGCCTGTTGGGTAAAATAGCATGTTGGCACACCTTTGGTGAGAAAAACAGGACATTGGCATGGTCGCTAGGCAATTCTAATGGCCAAAACAGTTGGTTGGGCACCTACGGTGGGGAGAACAACCTTTAGAAGACCTACAGTAAGCAAAATAGCCTGTTGGGCACCTTCAGTGGATAAAATAGCCTATTGGCACACCTTCAGTCACCATAACAGCCCATTGGCACACCTTCGGTGGGAAACACAATCGGTTGGCAAAACTACGATGGCACACCTTTGGTGGGAAACACAGCCTGTTAGTACACCTTCGGTGGGCAAAACAACTTGTCGGGACATTCGCGAGGCACCTTTGGTAGGAAAAACTGCACATTGGCATGGTCGCTAGGCATTTTTGGTGGGCAAAATAGCCCATTGGCACGGTCACCAGACACTTTCGATGGAAAAAAAAGCCCGATGGGTAAAATAGCCCGTTGGCACGGTCACTATGCATCTTTGGTGGGAAAAATAGTTTGTTGGGATCCTTAAGTGGGAAAAACAACACTTTGGCACACTTTATAGGCAAAACACCCCGTTGGTGCACCTTTGGTGGGCAAAACAACCTATTGGCACACCTTTGGGGGGCGAAATAACCCATTGTCATAGTTCCTATGCACCTTTTGCGGGAAAAATAACCCATAAAGCACCTTCATTGGATAAAACAAACCATTAGCACGGTTGTTAGGCACCTTCGGTGGGAAAAATAGCCCATTAGCATGGTCACTTGGCACCTTCGGTACATAAAATAGCCCTTTGGTACGGTTGCTAGGCATCATTGATGGGCGAAATAGTCTGTTGGCCACCTTTGGTAGGGAAAACAACCCTCTAGAACACCTTCGATAGACAAATCATCAAGTTGGCACACCATCAATAAACAAAGCATCAAGTTGGCACATTCGATAGGCACCTTTGGTGTTAAAAACAACACATTGGCATGGTCGCTAGGCACTGTCAGTGGACGAAATAACCCGTTGATGCGGTCACTAGGCAGCCCGTTGGGCAAAATAACACATTGGCACGGTTGCTAAGGACCCTTGATGGGCAAAATAGTCAGTTGTGATGTTCGCTAGGCACCTTCGGTGGAAAAAAAGCCTCTTAGCACACCTTCAATGGGAAAAACACCACGGTTGTACAGTCAATAGACATCTTTGGCGGGCAAAATAGCTCATTGACACAGTCACTAGGCCCCTTCGGTGGGAAAAACAGCACTTTGGCATGGTCACTAGGCACCTTCGATGGGAAAAATAGCCCATTTACACTTTCACTAGGCACCTTAGGTGGTAAATATAACCTGTTGGCGCAACTTTGGTGAAAAAACACCACAGTCGCACAGTCTCTAGACACCTTTGGTGGGAAAATAGCCCATTGGCACGTTTGCTAGGCATATTTGGTGGACAAAATGGCCCATTGGCAGGGTCGTTAGGCATCTTCAGTAGGCAAAACTGTCCATTGGGCACCTTCGTTGGGGAAAACAACACTATAGAACAAGTTAGGTAGGCAAAATAGCTTGTTGGCACGTTCGCAAGGCACCTTCGGTGGCACGATCGATGGACACCATCGGTGGGCAAAATAACCCGTTGGCACGGTCGTTAGGCACCTTCGACTAGCAAAACATTCCATTGGGTGCCTTCAATGGGAAAAATAGCCCGTTAGGCACCTCTAGTGGGCAAAACAACTCATTGGCATAATCGCTAGGTAACTTTTATGGGCAAAACAGCCCATTGGCAGAATCGCTAGGCACCTTCGATGGGAAAAATAGCCCGTTGGACACTTTCGGTAGGAAACACAGCCCGTTGGCACACCTTCGGAAGGTAAAACAACTCGTTGGCCCATTTGTTAGGCACCATCCGTGGGAAAAACATCCTATTGGCTCCCCATGAAGAGGCAAAACAACTCATTAGCACACCATTGGTGGGCAAAAGAGCCCATTCGCAAGATTGTTGGGCACCTTTAGTGGTAGAAATAGCCCGTTGGGTACCTTTGGTGGGAAACACAACCCTTTGGCGCACCGTCGTTGGACAAAACGGACCGTTGGGCACCTTAAGTGGAAAAATAGCTCGTTGCCACACCCTTGTGGGGAAAACAGCCCGTTGGCACACCCTCGTGGGCAAAACAGCCCAATGGCACATTCGCTAGGCACCTTCAGTGAGAAAAACAACCCATACACACCTTTGGTGGGCTAAATAGCCCGTTCGCAGAGACATTAGACACCTTTGATGGGAAAAACAACCAGTTTGCACACCTTTGACAAGAAAAACAGTGTTTTGTCATAGTCGCTAGGTACCTTCGGTGGGCAAAATAACCCATTAGCACGGTTGCTAGGCACCTTTGACGGGCAAAACAGACTGTTGGGCACCTTTAGTGGAAAAAACAGCCCGTTGGCACACCTTCGGTGAACAAAACTATAAAACAGACTGTTGGGCACCCTCAGTGGAAAAAACAGCCCGTTGGCACATCTTCGGTGAGGAAAACAGTCTGTTGGCACATTCACTAGGCTCCTTTGTTGGGAAAAACACCATATTGGCATGGTCACTAGGTAACTTCGATGGGTAAAACAGTTTGTTGGGCCCCTTCGGTGAGAAAAATAACTCGTTGGAACACCTTGAGTAGGCAAAACAACCTGTTGGAAAAACAACCCATTAGCACACCTTCGCTAGGGAAAACAGCACATTGGCACGGTTGCTAGGCAACTTCGATGCGAAAAGTAGCCCATTGGCACAGTCACTAGACACCTTTGGTGTGCAAAACAGTCTATTGGCACGTTTGTTAGGCACCTTTAGTGGGAAAAATAGCCTGTTGGCATGGTCGCAAGGCATCGTCAGTGGGGAAAATATCCCATTTGCACGATCGCTAGGCACCTTTGATGGGAAAAATAACCTGTTGGCATGGTCGTAAGGCACCTTCGGTGGGCAAAATAGCTTGTTCGCATGGTTGCTAAACACCTTCGGTGGGAAAAATAGTCCATTGGGAAAAACAGCACGTTGGCACAGTTGCCAGGGACCTTTGATGAGCAAAATAGTCCGTTGGGATGTTCGTTAGCCACCTTCAGGGAAAAAAACATCATAGTTTCACAGTCACTAGGCACCTTTGCTGGGCAAAACAGACTATTGGGCACCTTCAATGGAAAAAACAACCTATTGGTGCACCTTTGGTTGGAAACACAACCTGTTGGCACACCTTTGGTAGGAAACACAGCCCGTTGGCACACCTTCGGTGGGAAACACAACCTGTTGACACTATCACTAGGCAACTTTGGTGCGAAAAATAACACATTGGCACTATCATTAAGCATCTTCGATGGGAAAAATAGCCCATTGGCACATCTTTGGTAGGCAAAATAACCCATTGTCACAATCTTTAGGCAACTTTGGTAGGAAAAATAGCTCGTTGGCACACCTTGGCTGGGCAAAATAACCCGTTGGCACGGTCGATAGGCACCTTCGGTGGGAAAAACAGCCCGTTGGCACTGTTGCTAGGGACCTTGATGGGCAACCCATTGGGATGTTAGCTAGGCACCTTCGGTGGGAAAAATAACCGTTAGCAGACGTTTGGTGGGAAAAACACCATATTCGCACAGTCACTAGACACCATCGGCAGGCGAACTAGCCTATTGGCACTGTCGATAGACTCCTTAAGTGGCAAAACAGACCATTGGGCACCCTTAGTGGAAAAAAAGACCGTTGGCACACCTTTGGTGGGAAACATAGCCCGTTGGCACACTTTCGGTAGGAAACACGGCTCGTTGGCACACATTCGATGGGAAAAATTGCTCACTGACACATTCGCTAGGCACCTTTGGTGGCAAAAACAGCACATTGGCATAGTTGTTAGGCACCTTTGATGGGTAAAATAGCATGTTGGCACGATCGCTAGGCATCTTTGGTGGGAAAAACACCCATTGGGCAAAATAACACATTTACACAGTCGCCAGGGACCTTCGATGGGCAAAATAGCCCATTGGGATGTTCACTAGGCAACTTCAGTGGGTAAAACACCACGCTAAACACCTTCAGTGGGCAAAATAGGCCGATGGCACAGTCGCTATGCACCTTTGGTGGGCAAAGTACCCTGTTGACACGTTTGCTAGGCACCTTTGACGAGAAAATGACCCGTTGGAAAAAATAACACGTTGACACGATCGCTAGGGAATAACACGTTGACACGATCGCTAGGGACCTTCGATGGGCAAAGTAGCCCTTTTGGATGTTTGCTAAGCACTTTCGATGGGAAAACACCACAGTTGCACAGTCACTAGACACCTTCTGTGGGTAAAATAGCCTATTGGCACAGTAGCTATGCACCTTTGGTGGGCAAAACAGCCTGTTGGGACGTTTGCTAGGCACCTTTTGTGGGAAAAACAACACATTGGCACAGTCGCTAAGCACCTTGAATGGGAAAAATAGCCTGTTGGCACACCTTTAGTGGGAAAAACAACCCATTGGCTCATCTTTGGTGGGAGAAACACCACGGTCGCATGATCTCCAGACACCTTCAGTTAGCAAAATAGCCTGTTGATACATTCGCTAGGCACTTTTGGTGGGCAAAATAACCCGTTGCCACAGTCATTAGGCATCTTCAGTGGGCAAAATAGTCCATTGGGCACCTTTAGTGGGTAAAATAGCCCTTTAGAACACCTTCGGTGGGCAAAATAACATGTTGGCACATTCAATGGGCAAAATAGCCCCTTAGCACAGTCGTTAGCGACGTTTGATGGGCAAAATAGCCCGTTGGCACAATCGCTAGGAACCTTTGGAAGGAAAAGCAACTCGTTGACACGATCATTGGGCACCTTTCATGGGTAAAACAGCTCATTGGCACGTTTGCTAGGCACCTTCGGTGGGAAAAACAGCACATTGTCACAGTTGCTAGGTGCTTTTGATGAGAAAAATAGCACGTTGGCACTTTAGCTAGGCACCTTTGGTGGGCCAAACAGCCTGTCGACATGTTCGCTAGGCACCTTCGGTGGGAAAAACAGCACATTGGAATGGTCGCTAGGTTTATTCGGTGGGAAAAATAGCTCATTGGGCAAAATAGCACTTTGGCACTGCCATTAGGGACCTTTGATGGGCAAAATAGCCCGTTGGGATGTTTGCTATGCACCTGCGACGAGAAAAACTGCTCGTTGGTGCACCTTTGGTGGGAAAAACACCATAGTTGCATGATTAGTAAACACCTTTAGTGGGCAAAATAGTTCTCTGGCACGGTCGCTAGGCACATTTGGCTGGCCAAACAGACCATTGGGCACCTTCAGTGGAAAAAACAACCCATTAGCACTCCTTCGGTAGGAAACACAGCCTGTTGACAAACCTTCGGTGGGCAAAATAGCCCGTTGACACATTCGTTAGGCACCTTTGAACGGAAAAACAGAGTGTTGGCATGGTCCCTAGGTACCTTCGGTGGGCAAAAGAGCCCGTTATCACGGTCGCTAGGCATCTTCAGTGGCAAAACAACCCGTTAGACAAAATAGCACATTGGCACGTCTTCAATGGGAAAAACATCATGTTAGGCATCTTCAGTGGGCAAAAAACACGATTGGGTACCTTCGATGGGGAGAACAACCCTTTAGAACATCTTCAGTAGGCAAAATAGCCTATTGGGCACCTTTAGTGGAAAAAACAGCTTGTTGGCATACCTTTAGTGGGCAAAACAACCCATTGGCATACTAGTTAGGCACTTTTGGTGGGAAAAACAACACATTGGCATGGTCGCTAGGCACCTTTAATAGGTAAAATAACCAGTTGGCACGGTCCCCAAGCACCTTCAATGGGAAAAATAGCCCGATGGGTAAAATGGCAGGTTGGCACAGTTGCTAGGGACCTTCGGTCAAAAAAATAGCCCTTTGGCACACCTTTGGTGGGAAAAACATCATGGTTCCACGGTCGATAGACACCTTCAATATGCAAAATAGTCCGTTGGTATGGGCAACTTTATGGGCAAAACAACTTATTGGAATGGTCGCTAAGCATCTTCAATGTGTAAAACAATCCATTGGGCTCCTTCGAAGGGGAAAACAACCCTTTAGAACACCTTCAGTAGCAAAACAACTAGTTGGCACACCTTAAGCGGGCAAAACAGCCCATTGGCATGTTCACTAGGGACCATCAGTGGGAGAAACACCCCGTTGGCACACCTTTGGTGGGCAAAACAACCTGTTGGCGCGTTCCCTAGGTACCTTTGATCGGTAAAAAAGTCCATTGGCACACCTTCGGTGGGAAAAATAGCACATCGGCACAGTCGCTAGGCATCTTCAATGGGCAAAACAGTCCGTTGGGCATCTTCGGTTGCCAAAACAACACGTTGGGATGTTCACTAGGCACCTTCGATGGGAAAAATAGCTCGTTGGCACACCTTCCATAGGAAAAACATCATGGTTGCACGGTTGCGAGACACCTTTGATGACGGTCGCTAGGTACCTTTAATAGGCAAAATGACCAGTTGGCATGTTTGCTAAGCGTCTGCGGTGGGAAAAACAACACGTTGCCATAGTCGCTAAGCACCTTACGTGGGCAAAATAGCCCTTTGGCACTATAGCTAGGCACCTTCGGTGGGAAAAACATCACGATCTCACGATCTCTAGACACCTTTTGGTGGGAAAAACAGCCATTTGGTGCAGTCGCTAGGCATCTTCGGTGGGCAAAACAGTCCGTTGGGCACCTTTGGTTAGGGAAAACAAACCGTTGGCACTTTCACTAGGGACTTCAGTAGGGAAAACAAATCGTTGGCACACCATTGGTAGGAAAAACACTATGATCGCACGGTCTATATACACTTTCGGTGGGAAAATAGTCCGTTAGCACGTTCTTTAGGCACCTTTGGTGCACAAAATAGCCCGTTGGTAGGGTCGTTAGGCATCTTCAGCGGCCAAAACAGTCCATTGGGCACCTTCGGTGGGGAAAACAACCCTTTAGAACAACTTCGATAGGTAAAATAGCTCGTTGGCACATTCACTAGGCACTTTCGATAGGAAAAACAACCCGTTGGCACACCTTCGGTGGGAAAAATAGTACGTTGACACTGTCGATAGGCACCTCTGGTGGGCAAAATAACCTGTTGGCACGGTCGTTAGGCACCTTCGGTAGGCAATACATTCCCTTGGACACCTTCAGTAGGAAAAATAGCCCATTAGGCACCTTCAGTGGGCCAATTATCCCATTGGCCTAGTCACTAGGCACCTTTAGTGGGCAAAATGGCCTATTGACACTATCGCTAGGCACCTTCGGTGACAAAAATAACCCGTTTGGCACCTTCGGTGGGAAACACAACCTGTTGCCACAACTTCGAAAGGTAAAACAACTCGTTGGCACGTCTTTGGTCGGTAAAATAGACTGTTGGCACACTTTTTGTGGGCACCTTTGTTAGGAAAAACATCTCATGAGCACCCCATCGATAGGCAAAACAACCCGTTAGCACACCTTTGGTGCGCAAAATAGCTTGTTACCAAGATCGTTGGGCACCTTCAGTAGGAAAAACAACACATTGGGTACCTTTGATAGGAAACATAACCTATTGACACACCTTTGTTAGGCATAACAGCCCATTGGCATATTCGATAGGCATCTTTGATATGAAGAAGAACCCGTTCGCTCATCTTTGGTAGGCAAAACAGCCCGTTGGCACAGTCACTACGCACCTTTGATGGGAAAAACAACCCGTTTGCACACATTCGGTGGGAAAATCAGCTCGTTGGCACACCTTCGGTGTGAAAAGCAACACATTCACACATTCATTAGACACCTTCGGTGAGCAAAATAGCCCGTTGGTACTGTCGAGATGCCTTAAGTGGCAAAACAGAGCATTGGGCACCTTTAGCAAAAAAAATAGCATGTTGGCACACCTTTGGCGGGAAACACATCCCATTGGCACAGCTTCGGTTGGAAACATTGCCCGTTGGCACCCCTTCGGTGGGAAAAATAGCCCATTGGCATGGTTGCTAGGCACCTTCGATGGATAAAATAACCCGTTGGCATGATTGCTAGGCATCTTTGGTAGGAAAAATAGCCCATTGGGCAAAATAGCACATTGACATAGTCGCTAGGGTCCTTCGATGGGCAAAATAGCTCGTTGGTATGTTCGCTAGGCACCTTCAGTGGTAAAAACACCACGATTACACGATCGTTAGACACCTTCGATGAGCAAAATAGGTCATTGGCACAGTTCCTATGCACCTTTGGTGGGCAAAGCAATCTGTTGGCTCGTTTGCTAGGCATCTTTGGCGGGAAAAATAGCCCATTGGGTAAAATGGCACGTTGACACAATCGCTAAAGATCTTCGATGGGCAAAGTAGCCCATTGGAATGTTCGTTAGGCACCTTTAATGGGAAAAACACCACGGTTGCATGGTCGCTAGACACCTTCTGTGGACAAAATAGCCTGTTAGCGTAGTCGTTATCCACCTTTGCTGGGCAAAACAGCCTATTGGCATGGTCGATAGGCACCTTTGGTGAGAAAAACAGCACGTTGGCACCTTCAGTAGGGAAAATAGCCCTTTAGAACACCTTCGGTAGGAAAAATAGCCACGTAGAACATGTTAGGTTGGCAAAACGGCACATTGGCACAGTTGCTAGGCAACTTCGGTGGGCAAAATAGCCTGTTGGCAAGGTTGCTAGGCAACTTCGGTGGGCAAAACATTCCATTGGGCACCTTTAGAGGAAAAATCAGCCCGTTAGGCACATTCAATGGGCAAAATAGTTTGTTGGCATAGACGTTAGGCACGTTTGGTGGGTAAAACAACTGGTTGGCACAATCGCTAGGTACCTTCGATGCGAAAAATAGCCCATTGGCACAGTCGCTAGGCACCTTTGGTGGGCAAAATAGCTCGCTGGCATATTTGCTCGGCACCTTCTGTGGGAAAAATAGCACATTGGCACGGTTGCTAGACTCCTTCGGTGAGAAAAATAGCCCATTGACATGTTCTCAAGGCACCTTCGGTGGGTAAAATAGCCCATTGGCACGGTCAGTAGGAACCTTCGGTGGGAAAAACAACCAGCTGGCATTGTAGCAAGACACCTTTGGCGGGCAAAATAGCCAGTTGGCACGATCGCCAGGCACCTTCAGTGAGGAAAACATCCCGTTGGGCAAAATAGCACGTTGGCACGATCTTGAGGGACCTTCAATGGATAAAACAGCCCATTGACACAACTTTGGTGGGAAACATGGCTTGTTGGCACACTTTCGGTGGGAAACACAGCTCGTTGCCACACTTTCGGTTGGCAAAACAACCCATTGACAAGTTTACTAGGCATCTTTGAAGGGCAAAATAACCTGTCAACATAGTTGCCCGACATCTTCGGTAGGCAAAATAGCACGTTGACACGGTCGCTAGGGACCTTCGATGTTTAAAATAGCCTGCTGGCATGTTCGTTAGGCACCTTCGATGGGAAAAACACCACAATTCAACGGTTGCTAGAATAGCCCATTGGCACAGTCGCTAGGCATCTTTGGAAGGCAAAACAACTCGTTTACACATTTTCTAGCCATCTTTGACAGGAAAAACAACACGTTGGCACTGGTTTGATGGGCAACATAGCCCGTTGGCACAGTCGCTAGGCACCTTTTATGGGCAAAATAGTCTATTGGCCCTTTCGGTGGGAAAAATAACTCGATGGAACACCCTCAGTAGGCAAAAAAACCCGTTGGCACACCTTTGCTAGGTAAAACAGCACCTTGGTACGATCACTACGCACCTTCGATGGGAAAAATAGCTTGTTGGTATGTTCGTTAGGCACCTTCGATGGGAAAAACAGCCCGTTGGCACACCTTTGACGAGTAAAACACCATGGTTGAACGGTCGCTAGGCACCTTTGGTGGGATAAACAACCAATTAGCAAACATTCAATGGCAAAATAGCCCGTTGGCACAGTCGCTAGGCACCTTCGGTGGGAAAAATAGCCCATTGACATGGTCAGAAGGCACCTTCGGTAGGTAAAATAGCCCATTGGCACGGTCAGTAGGCACCTTCAGTGGGAAAAATAGCCTGTTAGCATTGTAGCAAGACACCTTTGGCAGGCAAAATAGCCTGTTGGCACGATCGCGAAGCACTTTTGGTGGGAAAAACATCCCGTTGTGCAAAATAGCACGTTGGCATGATCGTGAGGGACCTTCGATGGATAAAACAGCCCATTAACACAACTTTGGTGGGAAACATAGCCCACTGGCACACCTTCTGTAGGAAACACAACTCTTTGGCACACCCTCAGTTGGCAAAACAACCCATTAACACGTTCACTAGGCATGTTCGAAAGGCAAAACAACCCGTCAGTATAGTCGCCCGGCACCTTTGGTAGGCAAAATAGCACGTTGGCACGATCGTTAGGGACCTTCGATGTGTAAAATAGCCTATTGGCATGTTCGTGAGGCACCTTCGATGGGAAAAACACCACAATTGAACGATCGCTAGATGTCTTCAGTGGACAAAATAGCCCATTGACATAGTCGCTAGGCACCTTTGGAGCGCAAAACAACTCTTTGACACATTTGCTAGCCATCTTTAAAGGGAAAAATAGCACGTTGGCACACGTTTGATGGGCAACATAGCCCGTTGACACAGTTGCTAGGCATCTTTTATGGGCAAAATAGTCTATTGGCCCCTTCAGTGGGAAAAACAACTCGATAGAACACCCTCAGTAGGCAAAAAAACCTGTTGGCACACCTTTTCCAAGTAAAACATCACCTTGGCACAATCACTAGGCACCTTCGATGGGAAATATAGCTCGTTGACATGTTTGTTAGGCACCTTTGATGGAAAAAACAACCCGTTGGCACACCTTCGACGAGTAAAACACCATGGTTGAACAGTCGCTAGGCACCTTTGGTGGGATAAAAAACCAATTGGCACACATGCGATGGCAAAATAGCCGGTTGGCACAGTCGCTAGGCACCTTCGTGGGAAAAACATTTCGTTGGGCTCCTTGGTGGGAAAAACAACACTTTGGCACACCTTTAGTAGACAAAATAGCCCATTGACACACCTTTGGTGGACAAAACAGACCATTGTCACGGTTACTAGGCACCTTTGGTGGGAAAAACAGTCCATTGTCACACCTTTACTGGGCAAAACAGCTCGTTGACACAGTCATTAGGCACCTTTGGTGGAAAAAATAGCCCGTAGGCCCTCGCTAGGCACCTTTGTTGAGCAAGATAGACTATTGGCACAGTCATCAAGCACCTTTGGTGGGAAAATCGGCTCATTATGCAAAATTGTACAATGCCACAGTTGCTAGGGACCTTGGATGGGCAAAATAGCCCATTGGGATGTTCATTAGATACCTTCGGTGGGAAAAACACCACAGTTGCATGGTCGTTAGACACCTTCGGTAGGCAAAATTGCCTATTGGCATAGTCGCTAAGCAATTTTGAAGGGCAAAATAGCCTGTTGGCATGTTTGCTAGGCACCTTTGGTGGAAAAAATAGCACATTGGCACAGTCACGAGGAGCCTTTAATGACAAGAAAAGCCCGTTGACATTTTCGCTAGGCACCTTTGGTGGGAAAAACAACCCACTGGCACACCTTTAGTGTGAAAAACGCCACGATCGCACAATCTTTAGACACCTTTGGTGGACAAATTAGATTGTTGGCACATTCGTTATGCACCTTTGGTGGGCAAAACAGCCCATTGGCACAGTCGCTAGGCATTTTTAGTGGGCAAAACAATCCATTGGGCACCTTCAGTAGGGAAAACAACCCTTTAGAACATCTTCAGTAGGTAAAACAGCCAGTTGGCACACGTTAGGTTGGCAAAATGGCAAGTTGGCACAGTTGTTAGGCACCTTTGATGGGCAAAATAGCCCGTTGGCAAGGTTGCTAGGCACCTTTGGTGGGCAAAACAATCCGTTGGGCACCTTCAGAGGAAAAATCAGCCCGTTAGGCAAATTCAATGGGCAAAATGGCACATTCAATGATCGTTAGACACATTTTGTGAGCAAAACAACTCATTGGCAGAATCGCTAGCAGCCATCACCTAGGCATCTTTGGCCATAACTCAAGACCCCACCTTTGAAGGAAGTTTCGGAAATCAACATATGTCATGGCTGAAACACTTTTGGCCGAGACAAACATGACAGAAACATCTCCATGCTCGAACTCTTCCTTTGGCCGAAACAAGCCATGATTGAAAAAAATCTTGATGTAATCAACTTCCATGGTTGAAAACTTCTTTCTTATCATATATTCACATTAGAACCAAGAGAATAAACAAATCCAAAAACAACATGCATGAACATAAATCATATTCCTATCATACATCCAAATCTATAAGTACATGTAATCAAAACATGCATACTTTCGACTATACAGAAGCACATGACCTGGCTCTGATGCCACTGTCGGATCACCTACGGCCCAGATATTCATAATATGCAGCAGAATGGAACACACTTCACAACAAGAAGTATAACCGAAAATCACAACTCATACGAAATTACCTCTTGATGCAGATTGGTATCTGTTTTTTTAATTTGTAGACGCTGCAGTGTGCGAATGCCCTCTACAGGTATCTACACGAGGATGAATGATCTAAGCAATGGCTAATGTGTGCTAGCACGTTCCAAAACACTTTAGAATGCCACATAATTTTTCTCTTGGAAGAAGAACGAATGGCTAGGTCTAGGTGGCTAAGGTTTTTGTATCATCTCTAAAGAGACATAAGTTCTCTATTTATTGAGAAATCCTAATCCCTATTCCTACTAGGAATAAGAATATCATAATCCTAAACCCATTAGGATTATAGAAGCCCAATAATTTTCGACTCATATTATATCTTATATAATAAAAGCCTGACAACTTAATTCAATCTAGCCTAATAAACATATCCGTATATATTTATTTAGTGCCTAATAAATTAGGCCCAAGAGAATAAGCCCAGATCACATCACTCTCTGTGTGCGACCCTGTAGGCTCATTTG
>JANQAP020678849.1:0-13274 GCA_026874005.2 Erythroxylum coriaceum | reverse complement strand
CAAAAAATCATAAATACGATTCTTTTCCACAAAACGCTTCAGAATTGCTGCATCTTCACTACAGCGCATTTGGATACTTTGATAATGATCCATCTCCTGCCACAAGCTTTGTAAGAGACTCGAATATTCAGTGACAGTCCGAGTCTCCTGTTTAGCTGCTGAAACTTTCATCCTAATTTCATAGATCTGTGCAGCATCATTAACTTTGGAATAAGTCTGCCGAATAGCTTCCCATATCTCCTTGGCAGTTCCTAGGAACATACATGTGTCACTAATTTCTGGCAGCATTGAGTTCCATAACCAAGACATAACCATGGAGTCTTGTTCATCCCATGCCGCAAATTTTAGATCATCCTATGAAGGACCAGCACCCAATAAATGGCTCAATTTCCCTCTCCCCTTTAGGAATGTGCCGACCAGTTGTGACCACTTTAAATAGTTCTTCCCATTCAATCGGTATGCAGCTTGAATATTCTGCAAATCTCCGGGTATAACAGCAGCAGTATTTTCGACAAAGGGGCTGATGATTTCAGCAGAACTGTTAGGTGATTCTGACATGATTGATTCGGTAAGACTTAAGGAAAGGAGCAGGAAAATTTGAGTGATAAGGCTAGGACAGTGGAGATGAAACTCTCGGTCAGTATGACCAGAGAAAAAAATCAAAGTTTTAGGAAAGAGCCAACAGCTCTGATACCATGTAAAATATTAGCAGAGAAGAGATAATTTCATTCTCATGAATTCGGTAGGTTACAGCTATAGTCAATATATATACAATTGTCTATCCTAAATATAGTATCAGATTTCCTAAGATAAATAGAAATCTGTATCTTATTCTAATCCCTAGAAATCAGGGATTTATATGATTTCTATAGCTATACAATCTTCTAAATAATGCTACATGATTCTACATAATCTGACAGTTAGGAACATCTAAATTAGCATGATTAGGTTCATTAGATTCATCTAAAGCTAAGGATTCCCCATTTTCCTCAACATTGACAATTGATTCTCTACCTGTACCTGAAATCCATATCTTCTTCTCTCCCAACCACAATTGTTCCTCTTCTTTACTACCAATCTCCCCCTTAAGAGGAACCATAGAAAGCTCTCTAGAAAAGTAGGACTCAAGTTCACAGAACTGAACATCCATTGACATATAATATTTTCCTATAGGAGGATGAAGAAATTTTGTATCCTTTTTGGGAATTAGAATAACCAAGAAAAATACATTTGATAGCACGGGGATCAAGTTTGGAACATAGCATACACAGCCAAAAACCTTAGGACAAATATTTAGAGCAGAAGGAATAGAATGAAATTTGGATAACATTCGTAAAGGAGTTTGAAAATCAAGAGTCCGAGTAGGCATTCGATTAATAAGAAAAACAGCAATCATGGTAGCTTCAGCCCAAACATGCATAGTAAAACATAAGGCCCGAGCCACTTCAAGGAGGTGACAGTTCTTACGTTCTACTATCCATTTTGTTGTGGTGTGTAAACACAAGTTGTTTGGTGAAGAATGCCATGTTGTGTCATGAACCCGATAAGAGATTGATTTACAAACTCACGATCATTGTCAGAATGAAAATCTTTAATTTTACCGTTGAATTGAGTGAGAATCATTTTGTAAAATTGAGGAATAATATGTATAACATCACTCTTCCATTTCATCAAGTATACCCGACTGACTCTAGTACAGTCATTAATAAAAGATATTAAATACTTATGACCGGAAGCTGAACAAATAGAAAAAGGACCCTACACATCAATATGAACACATGAAAAAGGAACAATACTTTTATTAAAACTAACTTTAAAAGCAACACGATGGTTTTTAGCATAAATTCATTGTTCACATCTTAAACTAGAAATAGAAACATTGAAAAATAATCTAGGAAACAAATGTTCTAAATAATAAAAGGATGGATGACCCAACCGACAATGCCATAGGTAAATTTTCTCTTTATCAGATGTCTTTCTTTTCGTTTGGTAGCCATGGGTAGGTGCTATTTCTCGATTATCCTCCAAATAATACAGACCATCTCTCTCCTTACCAAAGTCAACCGTCATCTTCGTGAGACTGTCCTAAAAAACACAGAGTGGAGTAAAAAATGACAAAACAACTGAGATTCTTTGCAATCTTGCCAATAGAAAGGAGGTTATTTGAAAGTTGAGGTGCAAGTAAAGCAGAGGACATAAAGAATGTGGCATTTCCAACCACTGTGATTGGTATAGAGTTCCCATGAGCAACCTGAATAGACTTAACATGAGGAGATGTTAGGGAGTCAATAATGGAAGAATTACTAGTCATACGATCGGTGGCCCCTAAATCAACAACCCAAGTGTTAGGGGCAGTTGAAATAATAGATAAACCAAATTTACCTTTTTGGGAAGATAGTTGAGATACATGAGAAGCATAAGATGGAGTGGTACTGGAGGTAGTAGCATTCTGAATAGATTTTTTGCTTTTCCTTTCAGCCTACTTGAGCTTATACCATTCCGGATAGTCATGCTTCTTCCAACAAACATCAATTCTGTGTGTATTCTTTTGACAATGGGTGCAAAAATGAGATTGAGGAGTTGTGGAATACCCAAGATCCAAAGTAAGAGTGTTGTTTCGGACAGTAAGAGCTAAAGCCTCAGAATGAGTTTTTCCCCCCATGGTAACCTGATGTTGTACTTCTCGACGAACTAATGAATAGGCTTCTTCTAGACTTGGTAGAGAAGTAGCTAGAACACGACTACTAACGTGATCTAAATTATGATCAAGGATAGCAAGAAAGATACACACCCTGTCTTGTGGAATACGCTCCTGTACTTTTCAAGATCAGCAGCACAGATCATATCATTTGGCCTCTGGTAATCAAGCTCCATAAAAATTGAATTCAACTCATTATCATATTCTACTAAAGGTCGACCACCTTGACGTAATTGGAAGGTCTTCTTCATCAATTCATAAACTTAAAAAGAGTCAAAAACATCAAGATGGTGCAACCCACTCATCATAGCTAGGATCATCTTCCATTGGTGCAACCTTTTTCCTAGTAATAAAGCCCGTTTTTTTCTTCTAGCAATTTACATCTCCAAAATTTTAGGCCAGACACGATAGTTAGTACCATCCAATTTAATATGAATGGATGAAGGAGTGTCTTGAACAGTCATGGTGGAAATTTTCTCGCTGTCAAAAATTCATAGTCAGTTTTCGTAGACATGATGGTTGAGTTTGTAGGAAAAAAAAAGGGCTATGGTTAGAAATTGTACCCCAAAGCTCTAATACCAAATTGTAACTTGGCGGAATAATTCCTTCATATATTTCAATGTATATATACAGCTTAAAGACCTATATATATGGAAGGTCTACAGTTGTATACAATTGTCTATATTCCTAAAAAAAGAAGAATCCTATACAGGAAATATCTAAGTAGAACAGAATAGGAAACTATACAGCTCATTCACGCTAATTATCTCCTCTATTATAGCATTACACCAACCAGGATGAATTAAAGCTTCTCGAACAGCTTCGGGAGAAACACGAAATCACGTGAGGCAACAAAAGAACATAAAAGAAAGGATAAATGATCATAAGACACAAAAGAGGAAATAGGAAACGTGATATGTAATGCTAAAACGAGGTGGAAAAGTATTCTTTGGTGTTATCACTTCTTAGAGTAAGAATTGAAAGATTAAACTGTGTTTTCGCACAAAAGGTAGTAAAATGGAAGCATACTTCAAAACAATTTTTCATTTTAAAAAAACATGTAACAGGAGAAAAATCATCAACAAATATACTTAGTTTTGGAAACTACAAGACAAGGACGTTAAACATCAATGTAATAATTCAAAAGAAAAACTAGAACGTTTATTAACCCATAGAAGGGAAGACACACGATGGTGTTTAGTTAATTGACAAGACTCATACTCTAAGTTAGAAACATTTTGAAATTGAGGACATAACTTTTTCAATAAATGTAAAGAAGGGTGTCCTAACTAACAATGGGCTTTAAACGTTGTTGAGACACTAGAACAGGCGATAGGTTGAGAAACCTCGTTATCCAAAATGAAGAGACCTACCGATGCTGGTCCTTTACCAATAATCTTTTTCGTCATAAAATCCAGAAAAAGACAATGATTAGGAAAGAATGAGATACAACAGTTTTAAGTTATGAGTAAGTTTACTCACAAATAGTAAATTAAATGAGAATTCTAGGCGTAAGACAAAGGATAGTGACAATAATGGAGTAGGGTTAATAGTGCCTAAACCAATAATAGAGGAAGGAGATCCATCTGCTACAGTAACATAGGAAAGAGATTAGTGTTTCTGGAAAGTACAAAAGAGATTGGGATTACCTATCATATGATACCAAGGCACCAAAATCAATGACCCATTGGGAGGAAGAGGAAAGAAGACATACAGGTGGGTTACTGAATCAGCAATAGCAAAGATAGAGTGATGAATCTTTCAATGCTTCTTGATACTAGGTGAATTTGGCAAATTCATCTGCAAAACCTATAATGGTCTTCTCAAAAAATGAGTAGGATGATGTAGTAGCTGCTACATGAACGGCACAAGTTTTCTCAGCCTAAGTTTTCCTGGACGTATCATAACTTTACAAGTTGCCGGCAGATTAAAAGGGAAGAAATTACAAAAGCATTGAGGGAGATGAAGAGTGGAAGGGCAATAGGGCCTGATGAGATACGAGATACCCATACTATAGAAGACATCACTTATGTTGTAAGATTGATGGGTCAATACATGCATGATCCTCAAGATTGTCACTTAGAGGCATTTTACTCCAATAAAGAACTTCTCTTCTTTAAACATGGCCACCTAAAGATAGAAGTTTCTACAAATGTAAACTATGTTGGATCTCTTGATAACAAAAGATCAACAACTAGTTAGGTGCTCATTTGTAGATGGAAATCCAATAACTTTGAGCAGTAAAAATAGTTTGTTATAGCAAAATCCAATGCAAAAGCAAATATAGAGTTATACCACAAGCGTTTGTGAGTTGTTATGGTTGAAAAAGGTTATGGAAGAATTTTAATTGTCAAGAGGAGACCATCTATCCTTGGTTTGTGATAAAAAGCCTGTCATTAGTATAGCTAATGCTCCAGTCAATATGATTGAACGAAACATGTGGAGATCAATTGAAATTTCATTAAAGAGAAGTTAACCAATGGTCTTTTAAATGTTTCATGTGTGGATCTAGAAAAATTGTCGATGTATTTTCTAATGGACTTAGTAGTAAGTTATTCCATAGTTTAGTTTGCAAGTTGGGTATGTATCACATCCACACATCAACATGAGGGAGAGGATTGACTAGTATCTAAGAAATTATAAGAGAGGTTATTATATTTTTTAATAATGCTTGATTAAATGATTTTGTTATTTAGAGCAAGATATAGATATCTAAATAGAGTTTGTAAATGGATATGTGCAAGAGAACAAAATATTTTAGCCTTCAATATTTCTCTTCTATTCACCGACAGAAATACTTCAATTAAATGCTCAAATCTTCATGAACTCTTCTAGAAACAAACAGAAAGGAAAAACTCAACTACTAACAATAAAGATCATGATATATATAAACTATAATGATTGTCCTTCTTTTCTACTTGAAAATCAAATTATAAAAGAATAATCACTACACTCTTGCGCTAAATTATAACATGGAAAAATTATTTTGCATCATTCTCTTATGTTTCAAGTATAAGTTATTCAACTTATGCATATGGTTTACATCATATTGCTCAAGACATTAACATGGTAAAGTTGGCACTATAGGACAATACACCATAAGAGAACTACAAAACCTAACTGCTTTGAAATTTAATCGTGTTGCATTATTAGCCGAATAAACCATAAAGGAAATAATTATATCACCTAATAACAAGTCAATCTCGATCATAACAATAAAAAAGGACCGAGAATTAGTTATGTTTGATTTCCAACAAATACAACTATTACATCAATTGCAATAATGATCAAATACAAAATATGGGCCAAGAAATATTCAAAGCTTCTTAAGGATTAGATGCGACACCTATTTAGGACTTCTTATGTTCGACAACAACAATATTTCTTTATTATAATTTCCTTTCTTATTGTAGGCTTCATTGATTTTGGAATATTCTCCACTTCCATAAGCATTCGTACAAAGCAAAATGAGTTATAACTTTTTATATGCTGGGTACATTGAAATTTCTAATCAGTTGCTCCTTATAAGATCTCCGTTAAAACTAAGTTGCTAGCTTCTTTGTACTTTTTCCGCATGCCCTTATTCTATTCATTTAATGTCATACATTATTGTTGAAGCTGCAAAGCCTGGACTACTTGTTTGTATGCTTTTATCAGCTCTAACTGAATACAATCTAATAATGATGAATCCCGAAATGCAAATAATTGATGAAACAAGTGAGATTTTTATTCTACATGCTATGAACCAGCAAAATAGTGATTAACATGTTATGGGTAAGTTCATTGAATGAAAGAATGGAAAAAAAAAACCTGATAAAACCTCGAGTGTATAACTGTTCAGAAAGTTGCATAGCCATTTGAGGCCCAAAGCCCAATGCACTTGAAGCAATCTGAAGAAATCAGAATATGTAATTAGGACTGCAGATCCAAAGAAACTCCAATTCTTTCTTGAGATTAAATAACATTTGCAAGGATACATGAAGAGGGAGATAGAGAGAGAGAGAGGAACGGATAGTGATGGCAATAATCCTTCATCACCATTGTCTCCATTAAATTCAAATAAAAAATTTGATAATGTAGTTGTTTACCAGTAAAATTACATAGAAACGAGATAAACAATCCATATTGGAACATTATTTTTTTCAGTTAATCATGTACAGACTCATTCAGTAAGTAAGCCAAGTGACATAGGGAAAAGCCTACAATCACAAATTTAGGTGAAAGAGAGATCAAGAAGTAGAAATAAGGAGAAAGAAACAACAAGAATAGAAAGTAAAAAATATGAAGATCTTTTAATCAACAATAATCTTATGTTGCAACAAAGATAGCCCTTCTATTCATAATAGTTTAAACTAATTCCTAAACTCAATATTAGTAATTAATTATAGAGTATAAAATATAGTACACACCAATCATGAAACATAGCAGAACGCCTACAATCAAAACTTTAAGGGAAGGATGGAAAGAAATCAGGAAGTAGAAACAAGGAGAAAGAAAGAATAAGAATAGGAAGTAAAATGTCTGAAAAATTATTAATCAACAATAATCTTATGCTAACAACAAAGAAAGCCTCCTATTCATAATAGTTTAAACTAATTCCTAAACACAGTAGGAGTATATAGACTATAACCACTAGGTACTTAAGATTATAGTAGAAAACAACCATAAAAACCACTTTAATCTCAAAAGGGAACAACTTAAATCTAGAGTTATGCCTATCATGTTTGAACAAAATCTCAGATTAGATATTCCCCTTCGTCGGAATGCACTTGCCTCAAGAGTAAGAATGTAGACAACAGTCAAACATTCAGGATCTAAGGCTCAAAAAGTCTTATTGGAGCATCCAGTCAAGTAATGTTCATGACAAATGCATATAATGATTAATTACTTGAATTAAGTTCTTAGCTCTATTGTGCACATCAATAATAGGTTCAGATAAACACTATTTGTTGCAAGTTTACAACTAATCTTAGAATGCTGATCACGGACATATTATGCAAAATATTTTGCAGGCTTCGGAATCTAGGCATCAAGGGGTAAAGAAAAAGGGACCTTTTGCACCAGACTTGTGCGTAACATCTTTTTAAACAAATTGAATAACAGATACAAGATACCAAACTCCATCACTAGTGCTAGATGGTTTATATCTTTATAACTACAATCATGTCATATGAATTTTCTTGTTGAAAAATAAATAAAATGTAACATTTTTCCTAGTTTTCATTCTATGATACAAAATCAAATTGGTACTAAAATTAAAGCATTTTTTATCTGACAATGCAAAAGAATTTTAGCCAAATTTTGACATCATATTTTCAAAAAGAAGGCATTATTCATGAATCATCTTGTCTCTACACACCCCAACAAAATGGAATGGTTAAAAGGAAAAATAGTCATCTTTTAAACCCCACTATAGCACTCCTATTTCATCATTAATGTACCAAAACAATATTGGGGGGAAGCTATTCTTACATTTGCACACATAGTAAGATGTCATCAAATGTATTAGATTCCAAAACTCCTCTCGCATGTCTTTGTCACTTTTATCCAAATGCCAGAACTTATAATGATCTTATTCCTAGGATTTTTTTCATGTTCATGGTCCTCAATAGGGAAAATTGGAGCCTAAAGCAATCAAATGTGTCTTCTAGGATATTCACCTAGTCAAAAGGGCAATAAATGTTACCATCCACCTTCGAGGAAAATTTATGTAGATGATAATGTAACATTTGTCGAAGATGTACCCTATTATTCCCAACCTTATCTTCAAGGTGGGTTTGTATCTACGGAAGATAAGGGTAGAGAAAACAACCTAGAAAATTTGTTTGACATCTCTCTCTTACCATCGACATCACCAATTCTATGGTAGAATAATCTGTGTCAAATAGGGAACCTAATCCTGTTGAGTCTATGATGAATGATTAATTGTGATACAAATATTACCACTAATAAAAGGAGATTCGAGATGGCGTATTCAAGAAAGCTAGTTGACAGTCTTGACTCAAATTCGATCAGGTCAGTTCACTCTATCAATAACCAAACTAGTAAAATAGATAGAGTATTTTTGTCTAGCAACTACAAGCTTTTCATCCTAGAAGACATACTGGGTGTCCTTTTTGATTCTAATAAATGCCTAACCTACAAGCATCATAGTGAATGTCAAACACCTTGTAGGTACTAGTGCTTTGGTCATTTTCTACTTAATATCTCTAAAAGCTTGAGAAGTAGATAAGGGGATCTATTAATGTGAGCTGAAGAGATTCTTCTAATCTAAGCTTGGACGGTACTCAACAATTTGTATACTATCACAATTCCCTGGGGAAAGAAGATAACCTATGTGACCCTATTAATTGACATATTTACGAACTTAGATGAGCTGAAATGTTAGTTGAATAGGAGGCCCACTAATTGCAAATTATATGGTTAATGTCCACTTGATATCCTTTTAGCCTATCAAAATGTTAGTAAACCATACATGAAAAGAGTTTCACAATAAACTTTAGCGCTCATGAGTTTATCCTATAAAATTCTCTTTGTTATGAAACAAATCTCCCTAAAAAATGCATAAACAGATGAATGAAATAATCAAACTAGCTAGAATAAATATCTTCACAAAAGCAAGGATCCTCTTCACAAGTGGAAAATATCCCCAAGGCTTTCTAACCTTTAGAAGAGTCACCGTGTTTAAACCAGAAGGACGACTTTTGCTTTCTTGTTTATGTGATATATCAACTACTTGTAATATTCCATCCTGCATTACGAGCTTCTGAAACATTAAGGCCACCTACAATAGTGGAAATATGAAGCCAACTTTACTTTGTGAACAAAAGTTAACTGTGAATCCCAACTTAAGGAAAAGATGATCTCACATCAAAATCAAAAATCTTCTGACGATCCCATTCCAACTGAAGTTCATACCCATCTATTAATATGAACGGATGCAAAACCCAAAACTTTTCTGGCTTGAACATATTGATTTGCATATAGCGTTCAACACAAAACCCAAGGGTAGGAGTTTGACAAGGACCATACCTGAAAAAGTATGTATTTCACCTGAATCAGTAAAAAAATACAAGAAATATTATGCATCTGTGCTGAATCCTAGTTCAATTTTGGCAAATGAATAACCAGAACTAAAAACAGTCAGCAAGGTCCAAAACGAAGCTCATAGATGGAGAACAAGGACATGCATAAATCTACTCCATTAGGATATCAAAACTTCAATAAAAAAGGTCGTGTAAGATTACTATTGAAGCATGGTAATATTAATCCATTATCGAGGTGGTTCACACCTGAAAATAGTTTATCCATTAAGTAGGAAGCAACATATCAGACCACTTTTAAATTGTTAATGCATTAGACTTGCAAACAATTTTTATAATACCACAAATGTCATATCACTACCAAAAGATCTAAAGTGAGAAGGTCAAAAAGACATTGGCTATTATTCTCACTCTCTTAGAATCTTATTCTAAGCCAATCATCTAGGGTTAGATAGAAGAGTAGACATTCGATGTAGTACAAAATGATAACATATTGCCAGTGTGAAATGAAGTTGCTATTCAATACAAGTTGATAACCAAACAAATATGCATCAAGTAAAACCACTTTTCACTTTTTTATGTAAATGATTTAAAGTCCTTTTGAACCAAAGGGCCAAACAGGGATGTCGAACAACATATCTAGAGAGATAATACACATGCTTTGTCACTATACATCTATTTTCTTGCATGTAATAGGAAATACAAATTCATAATTACAATTTATAAACCCATATGAGAATACAAACAGGTTTGCTAATTTGAGAATTGTAATGTAACTAGCATAAGTTTTGGAGAACAGATGACAGTTATAGAAAATATAAGCATAATCAATAGCAACTACAACATAAGTGAGAAGAAAAAACCTACGAGATCACTCTAGAATCAAGATTCCCATATTTTCCTTGGAAATAATTAGTTTGAAACCGTGTAAATGCAACACCAACTTTCAAATCTATCTCCTGTCGAGCATCAACAGCCAATGCTTCATCTTTGTTCGGCTCAACGAGGTTGTCCATAGCCTTCAAAATGTCTTTCTCAGTAATGGATGAAAATCGTGCACGATGGACCCTTCTTTTAGTATCATTTAAATGAAAACCAGTAGATTCAATAACTGGAAAGGAAAATAGTTCATAGAGATAGTGGTGGTTAGAAATGTAAAAATTATAATTTAGTTTTTCTCTCTCTGAATTTTCACCCAACAATGTCAATATCGTAATTTATAGAATAATTTTGAAATAATTAAGAAGAAACAAAAGTTATACAAATGACCATCATTTGTAATAATAAGGAAACTATTAAACCAAAAAACTGTAGATAATAGGTGGCAATTCTTCATACTTATCTTACCTTTCTCAAGCCTAGTAAAGCAACTCAATAGCACTTAAAAACCAGATGCATAGAAATGCTTTAATTCTGAATAAGACAACATGAGGCCTTATACTTGTTCTCCCCAAAGAAACTAATTACTCATCATAATGCTAACAATTCAAAAATTATCGCCTGCCTATCAGTTAAGTTTCATAGGAATGAAAGTTGTGCTATGTGGATGCTCTTTTCAACAAAGAATTTTCATAACATATTAACTTATACAATTACAAAGAATATGGATATGGTTAAGTAAGATAATCACATGCTTTATTGTTTTCAATTGAAAGTATTAACAAAATCCCAAATCAACATTAGTGGGTCCCATTTCCTAATCACTCTGCTAGTTCTGCTTACTCAGCAAAACATCACAGAAACAATATTAGCTTTACTCTTTGTTGTTCTACTTTCATTCTACCTACCTTTCCCTTAATCAAAACATCGTTACATGTACCTAATTATTCTTATTTCATAAAAAAACAGATCCTTCACTATGAAATTGTACTCTGAGATCAATCTCATATTATTTCCGAAATCAATTACGCATTCCATATAACATCTATAACAACTCTAACTATGCTTTTCAACAAAGTGAACTTTATGAATGGTTTCTACAATTCCGTCCAATATTATTTTAGGTTTTGTTTTACAATATGATAAACTTCATTTCCTCTCATTTCATCCATATTATGCATAACAATCTACGAGTCTTAACTAACTCAAAAACTTACTCAATCTACCCATCACAATCCACATCTTGAAACTTGCATGAGTAACTAGAGTTAATCAAATGGGTTTGATTATAGTTGGACCATATTTCTCCATTAACTTATGTTACTCATAGTATGTTTACAACTACAATTTGTATAGGTTATAGGCATGATTACAAGGATCTCATTTAGTTTCTAACTTAATTAGGCACTTAACAGTCAGTATATATATGTACCTCCATTCACTATTTATTATGTTAGGAAATATCAATATTAGATCTTAGGAAATATCTATAATAGGGAGAGCATGATCTCCCTCTTTATTGTGTGATTTCCTCTTTATTCGTAAGATCTTTTCCTTATGTAATTAACTCTATATAAAGCAAACAATGGTCTTTTTGGCCTAAGAATGTAGAGTTGTTCTTTAGAGATCAGAGAAAGTTGTCCCATCTTACATCTGGTCCCTCAACTGATTAGAAAGTATTGGAAAATTGGCAAGGTGATGATGCACAATTACTACATATTCTTTTCGATTCTACGGAACCTGAAATCTCAATCCTATTCTCTCATGTTAGCACTTGTAAACAAGCTTGGGACTATGCTGAGCTTCTTCACTCCAGTAATATGTTGCTCATTTATGATAATTTCGTTGAGTTATTTCAGTCCAAACAGAAGGTAAGTTTGATTGAATACTTTCGGAAAGTGAAACGTGCATTTGAGGAGTTAAATTCTCTACTACCGATCCCATCTGATATTAAGGAGAAGCCATTCAAAGAGAGCACTTGGTGACTATAACATTTTTGGCTGTATTTTTTCCTGAGTTTGAGCCTGTCCCAGCACAAATCTTGAGAGGAGTAAATTTTTCATCCTTAGTTGAAGTTTATTCTAGACTCTCTCGCTCTATAACTAAGGCAAATCCACTAGAGAATAACTTCGATAGTTCAACACTTGCAGCACAATCTGATTCAGGAAGTCGAGGAAGACGCGGTGGTCTTGGTGGTCGAGGAGGACATGATAGAGGCTCACGACTCCATTGCGCACAATGTGATAAAGGTGGACATGATGAAAAGTCTTGTTGGGATAAACATCCTCATTTGCGAGCTGCTTATATTGCATCTCTTGAAGAACATTCTTCGACTATGTTACGAGTCCCATATCGGGGAGGCATGGTTCTAGAATAGGCCTTATAAGGCCTTGGGTTCTCCCTCCCTTCAAGCTAGCTTTTGGGGTGTGGTTCTCCCAGGGTGACTTATAATCGTAACAATTGGTGCTTTCATTGAGAACTGGCCACCGGAAAGGGCTACCCACGGAAGGGGGCTGACCAGCGGAGGGGCTGACCGTGAACTGAAATGAGTGAAGCGTCGCTGAGTGAAACACCGTAGAGTGAGAGCCGTCGGGACGCCGGCTTCCAAAGGGGGAAACAATGTTACGAGTCCCATATCGGGGAGGCATGGTTCT
>JANQAP020678780.1:0-13275 GCA_026874005.2 Erythroxylum coriaceum | reverse complement strand
AACTTAGTGATAAAATAAATTTTAATACTATTAATATATTAATAGTGACAATTTAATTGTGAAAGAAACTAAATTGCTACAATTACTATTGTATTAGTGACAAAAATATAAATTATCACAGATAATCCAAATAATAGTGTCAATCAATTGTCTAGTCACAAATAAACTCGTATTTGTGACGAAACAATAATTAGTCACAACAAAATTGTCACTAAATGTCTTAACTCTTGCAGTGCGTGTACGAGCTGACTTGGCTAAGGCTAAATTCTTGATGAACTAAGGACTTAGTATGTGCTCAAGTGGACGGACCATGGCTAATGGAGTTGGCATGGGTAAGTATTGGATTCGGACCAGTGTGCTATTGGCTTGGATGACTCATCATCAACGGATAGAGATGAGGAGATCTTGAATAATGTGGTCGATAAGATCACAGTAGATGTACATCATCTTTAAGAGATAAAGATCATGTGGAAGGATCATCTGAAGATAGAGGAGATCTTCGTGGATATGGATAATCACTCCTAGATAATGTAATATTTTATCTTGTTATCGTGATGTAGCTTAATCCTATTAGATAGAGTCCTAATTAGATAGGGATGTCATATATTGGTTAGCTTGATGTAATCTGATAAGGATAAGATTATGATTTTAGCTAGTAGAGTTCTAGTAGGATTCTAACTTAGTTATCTAGAGATACCTATAAATAGCTCATTTGAGCCTTACTCTCATAATCAAAAGGAGAGTGCTGTGAGACACAGAGATTGAGAGAATATTCCTTTGTATACTTTGAGGGAAGTAATGAAGGTTGGCTTTTAGTTGTATCTCTTTCTTGTTCTTATTGTTGCCTTTACTATTCTAGTGCTTTCATAATTTTCTTGCGAGTGTGAGAGTTAAATACTGTGAGGGTCATAAGGCGTTCGAGAACTAGATTGTTAGTCGACGATCATGTGAGAAGGCTGAGTCTTGTTTAGAAGGACTTAAGTAAGATTGTTATGCAAAGGAGTAGGCATGTCTTGTGGATAAGTTCTTGCTTGAAGGAAAACCTTTGTAATAACTGGTATCAGAGCCTAAGTTCAATATGGCAGGTGGTAGAAATTTGACGGAATGTATTAACCAAGTTGAGGCACTCAATAGGTCGATTCCTCAAGGGGAGGAAAAGGTGACTTCTTACAATACTCGACTAGAGATGTTGGAGGCACAAATCCAACAGTTGCAGCATCAAATAGCAGAGTTGATAAAGGCATAAGAGGAGTCTAGATTCGAGGTGGCAATCCTAAGGTGTGCGGTTGCAATATAGGATGTTGGGCGTACTGAAAGCACTTTGGTGAAGGTACGAGACCACAAGTTTTCGACGACAAGCGGAGTGCCAAGGAGCTTGAAAATTTCTTTTGAGATATGGAGCAATACTTTGCGACAGCAAAGGTTTTTAACTCAGAGAAGGTGTCGTTCACGATAACGTACCTGGTGGATGATCAAAGTTGTGGAGGAGAACCAGAACCTCCGATGACATCAATACGAGGAGACCTCCTATTGACACTTGGGAGAAGATAAAGAAGGAGCTAACGGATCAGTTCCTCCCCAATAACACTTCATGGCTCATGACGGAAGTTTTAAAGAGGTTGAAGCAAGACGACTCGATGTAGGAGTATGTGAGAAAATTCACATCTTTGATATTGGAAACGCAGAACATGTCGAAAGAGGACAAGTTGTTCAACTTCATAAGCGACTTGCAAGGTTGGGCACAAATGGAGCTTAGGAGGCAGAATGTGAAGGACCTCCCAAGCACAATAGCAGCTGTAGATGCCTTAGTAGATCTCCAAATGCCATCATCGATTCGATTGGTGGATCTCCAAATGACACCATCGATTTGAACTAGCTACGAGGGTAAGAAGAATGGTGGGATGTGAAATGGCTTGAAGAAAGGCAAGGAGAAGGTAGGCGAATCTTCTCAAGGTAAGAAACAAACGAAACGAAATATTGCTTGTTTCATTTGTGAAAAGCTGCATTTTGCTTGACAATGCCCAAGACAGAAGGCAGGTGAGGAGCAAGTAAATTCCATGGTCGCGAAGGATCAAGGAGAGGGAGAGGAGGACTCGACGGAAGAAGTCTACCTCAACAGTTTTGCCATGTTGGGTACAATGGGCCTTGTGGAGGAGCTTTCCAAAAAAAAGTAAGGAGACACTCGAGGAGAGGGAACATGGTACGTGGGAGATGTGTTGATAGATAAGGAGCCTTCGAGGAAATACACATGGAGGAGTTTCCACAGATTATTTCGATGAGGGTGTTGATTTCTTCTTGTCAGGGTATTTTGTTAGACCCCTAAGTCGTGATAATGGGATCATGCAGGCATTGGTGAGCCTTGACCAGTGTTCGACACGCGGAATAACTGAACAAGGCAAAAGACTTGCGAGGAGGCAAAGATGAGAAGGGGCAATGTCAAACGTTGGCATACATTGGTGCGTATTGGTGAAAATCTTCGACAAGATGTAAGATTCGAATGCAAGACCAAAAGAAGGCTTGAGACGAACTTCGAATGTAAGGTTAGTTGGATCACACGCATGATGGGAATATGTGAGAGTTCCATAGTTACTTAGTAAGTAGATCAAGCATAGAGTAAGTTTTGGGAAAGTTTCAGACCGTATACGAGCTGACTTGGCTAAGGCTAAGTTCTTGATGGACTAAGGGCTTAGTGTATGCTCAAGTGGATGGACCATGGCTAATGGAGTTGGCATAGGTAAGCATTGGATCGAACCAGTCTGCTATTGGCTTAGATGACTCATCATCAACTGATAAAAATGAGGAGATCTTGGATGATGTGGCGGATTGATCGCGGTTTTCTGATGTGTCTAAGTTTTAATAATTAACCTTGATATTTCACAAACGCACAGGTCATTCGTGTAGTACCTAAGGTGTCGATCCCACGAGGAGGGTCAATCTAAGACCAAAAATAATTCGCAACAATTCAAAATGAACAAAACTAAAGCAAGAATTTATTTCAATCATGCACTCAATTTCAAGAATCAATTACGGAAATATTAACAAAATAGCATATGCAATGCCCAATCAATGATCAACCTAAAGAACTACCAATTGAGAGAAAGGGAAATTTTATCTATCGTTAATGCTAACCTAACCGATTATGAACTATTGAATTACTGATTCTAGATGGTCCTAGGTTGATTACTCTCTCGAGTTATAACCATTAATCTTAATTTATAAACCCTAATCAGATTATGGGAATTGCAATCTCTCGATTAATAATCTATCTAAAACCATAATTATATCTGAAATTATCCGAAAACTACTGAGAATCTTATGCAAGATCTCTCTTCGCACAAATTACCGATTTGATTTAATTCTTGTTCAATTAAATTACCTAATTCTCGTTAGCCTAATTTAATGATTTTCAATCGGTTCACCCTCTCAGTTTATCATCGAATTATGTAAGTGCAGAAATTAAATCACAATTAATCTAGTAAAAACACAACCAATCAAATATCATTAAATCAAAAATAAAACAACCCGAAAGTGAGTTTAGACATCCTCAACATTAGTACAATCTTATCATCAACACCTATCCCAATTTTATACAATAATAAAAATTGAAACTAAACCAAAAATAAGATTGGAATGGATGACGTAGGCAGCAACAGCAAGAAACCTCCTGTTCTGAGAAGTACTTCGCATAAGCTTCTTTTCCATGTCTCTCTTCCTTCTTCTCTTTCTCAATCTCTCGATGAACTCTCTCTAGGGTTTCGAAATTATGTCTGATGCAAAAGCTCCCTCATCCTCTTTGTATTATTCTTTTTATACCTTTTGTGTTATAGGCAACCCTAGGATTTTTTCGAGGTTTAAAAGGTCCGAAAAATCCCTAGAAACTTGATATTTTTACTTGTTCGCGTGTCTGGCCGAAGCAGACCGCAATCATGGCCCTACATGCCATGATCGTGGGCTACAACTATTCTATCACTATCGTGACAATCAGGCCACGTTTGTGGGCTGTGTCATGGGCTTCTGTCATGATCATGGGCTGGTTCCCATGCTTCTGCCACGATCGTGGGCATTTGTTTTGGTCCTAATGTCTTTGAAACTTCTTCGTTCTTCGATGTTGACCCTAAAATACTAACAAACACATCAAGGTACCTCAAAAACATAATATTTAAGCTCAAAAACTTATACTAACCCATAAAAACACTTAAACACAGTTAATTAACAAACTAACACAATTATAACTTAAACACATACTAGACAATTAAATTAACACTTAAATACATAACAAACTAAGCCCTAAATCATGATGCAATTCACACTTATCAACATCCCCACATTTAAACGTTTGCTTTTCCTCAAGCAAATAAAATAACAAACACATACTCATAATGCAATAATGAGACAATGGCTTCAACTTCATAAAATAAATTTAATTTTAAACACAACCATTCAAGTCATTTCAAATCATTAACAAACAAAATCCGCATCTAGGGTTTTTGAACTAAATATACATATTAATCTATATCCAAGTGTTAATTTATTTACCCCTTTTAATTGCACACACACATTAATAATTCTTTGGTCATTCAGATTCTGTAACTACTCCTAAGTACGTTTTTATGAAAAGTTAAGCTATCACAAGTTTGGTAGGTTTTTATTAGAAAGAATTTTTTTATTTATTTAAACAAGGACCTAGTCTTTTACTCAGAGGCAAACATTGGTGATGAATGTCGATCTGGTTACTCAACTAAGTTATTTTTATTAAACTGCTTAGCTGAAACATCATTATAGCTTTTTGACGCGGAGGCACACATTTGTGATGCGTATCGATCCGATTACTCAGCTATATCATGTTCTCAACTGGCTACTAACTCTATTCATAACCCAAAGGTCAGCAGAATAGTTATTTATTTAGCAAACTTTTTATTATTTTTTTATTTTATTGCCTACCTTGTTGCTTTGGCTACTTGTTTTTATGAAAAAATACCAGTAAAGCTACTTAAGTCGAAAGGCCTCAAATTATGAATGAATGTGACAATTTAGAGGGTGGCAAACTCACATAAGTCCTAATTAAGCTGCATATTTAGCCAAAGACCCCAATTCACTAATTTTGTGGGCTAATGATTCTTCACAACCTAATAGACTATATTTAAAATTAAATCAATTCCAATCCATCTAAGCCATTGACACATCCACACAATTCACAAAATGTAACCTAACAACTATCATACAATATGCAAAATTACATTCAAAGCAAAGCACATAACCCTCCCCACACTTAAACAACACATTGTCCTCAATGTGAGAAAGGGACAAGAACACACATAAGGAAATAAGAAACATAAATAAAACAAAAAACAAAAAAATAAAAATGAAAACTAAATTTAAAAAAGAAAGAGGGTTAGACAAAGTCTCATGGAGATGGAGGTGGGGATGGTATTGGAGGTGGCAATTGAACGCCCTGAGCCTTGAAATAATGATGGATATGATGTATATCCCGGCTTTGATGTTGTTGAGTTCGGGCCATCTCCTTCATCATTTTGGGGTTCTCCGCAAATGTATCTATTATTACCTTATTGTCTGCGAAGATTGTGTCCAGGACTTTCTTCCAGCCCGGTTCTTCTATTTCTTCTTTCTCCTCAGACTCTTCACTAATTGAGTCCTTTTTCGCCTGCTGAGGTGGTGTTATACTTGAACTCGCCTAACTAGCCCTAATCTTAACATGCGTCTTTTGACTAACATCCTGGAGTTCCATGTTATGAGACTTAAGGATTTCAACCTACCATAGATGGTGATAATTTAGGAAGTCTGGGAGGTGGAAAGTTAACCCAATACAATCCACACCATAATATTCAGCAATGGCAGAAACTAGGTACCCCATACCTAAATTGTTGCTCCTCTTGCGTAGAGTTGCAATAATAGTGTTCAGCACATGTGTGAAGGTGCACACTGGAATGCTGTGATCCATACACCATGACATAAAGAGTTCCTTTATTGAACACTTGTTAGTTTCTGATTTACCAAAAACTAGTTGACACATGAATTTGTGAAATAACAAGTGTTCATAGGTCTTACGATGTTGTTGTGGACATTTTTGGCATTGAATTGGTCTAACCCAGTGAGCTCATTCCAATAGCGAGAAAGATAAAAATCATCATGCTGATCGATAATGGAGGATTCAGGGAACCCACACATATCGCACATAATTTCGATGTTTAGTTTATAAGCTCATCCTAGCAACCTAAATCACATTTCTTTGGGGTTCCTAAGTTCATAGGAAGGGAAGTAAAGAATTCTAAAGTGAGCTCCTGGTAAACAGGAAATTGGAAGTGTATAAATTTTTCCCACTGAATTCTTTCCGCTAAGTTCTCTACCCTATTGCGCTATTCTAGTCTATCAAATGTGTCAAAATCAAAGTATTTAGGACTACAATTTGTTTAGCATTGAGGGATTGAAAACGAATACCTTCCTCCTCTTTATACTCCGAAGTTTGTTGTTCTGTTCCTTCTCCCTCATCCATAGACTTGGTTTCGTCCCGATGATTGATCCTGTATGGCTATTTGCTTAATGCGCAACATTCTGGCTTGTTGTAGGTAGAAGTTAGAAGAAATTTGGAAATTGAAATTTGGTAGAGAGAAGTTAGAGTGTTTGGAGGTTTAAAGCTTAGAGAGAAAAAGTAAAAATGAAAGTGAGTGAAAAAGTGAAGTTAGAAATGAATATATAGGTGGTTGGAGAGTAAAATGGTAAAATTTGCCTTTAATAATCGCGTGTCCCCTTTTGGCCCTACCACAAGCCATGATCGTGGCCTACCAATTTCCACCAATTTTTTTATTTTTTTCTCTTCTTTTGTCCTCTTTCACTTTCCTGAAATTGTTTCTTAACTCTTAATGTCCCTTTCACCTCTCTTTGATTACTTCCTCGATCGTCTAATTAATAGCGAAGTCCTCTGCCTTCCTGATTTTATTTGGAAACAAACTAACCTAACTACGAAATTCAAATTTTCTGAAAACAATCAAAGGAAATAAAATTCCATGAGTTGCCTCCCATGCAGTACTTCTTTTAACGTCAACAGCTCGACGCTCTATCCTTGAAAACTCAGCCAGGATCAATTATGAGCAGCTTGCTTCTACCTTTTTCATTCAACCTCAATTTTGTAGCTTGTAGGTAAGCTACAAATTGCAAAATAATCAAAAGGACAATATAGATAACATTATGAAAACCAATTAAGTTCAATAATGTCCTTTTTTCGAGTGAACTGTCAATATAACAGAGAATAACAAAACTCCCTAAATCTTCCATTAATTCCAACAATTTATCTTGTACGAAGGTGAGTTGCTCTCTTTCTTCCTTAATCATCTTTGTCTCCTCTGCTTCTTCCACTTCACGAGCAGAGACTTTCATAACTTCTTCAAACTTGATGTCTGTTGTCATCTGTTCTTCATCCTTTTGTTTTTCAGAAGATTCGAACACAACAATTATCCTGAATGAGCTACTCTCCTTTGGATTCTTTAATACATCATTCATGTTGAATGTCACTTGGTCATCATTAATCCAAAGGATAAGGTTCTTTTTATGGACATCTACCAAAGATTTTTTTATGTTTAAACTTGGTATACTAAGATCTAGCGAAAAATATGTGGGGTTTTGATCCTTTTCTTCATCTTCTTTCTTTATTTTTTGGTCTTCTATAAGGTCGGGTTCAGTATGGTCTTCCACTAGTTCTTCTTGTTCGTCCCCATTTCTAAGTGTGATAACCTCATTTTGCTTTCATTGATATAATTCCATATTGCTCAGAGAGTCTTCCACACTTCTCTTACAAAATTCATAGGAAAGTTGTCTTACTTGATCCTCCAGGTTGTGAATAGAAGCGACATGATTTTCAAAAACTTGATCAAATTGCTTTTCCAGTCTCTTCAGGCTTTTCTTCTGGTTGGAAAACATCCTCTTCTGGTTCTCTTCCATATCTTTTAGCTTCTTCATGATTTTGTCCAATTTGGAATCCTATGAACTGGACTCATCCTGCTGAAATTCAAAATAGGTCTTGATGTCCCATGTGAGTACTTGCATTGTTAGACCAATAGAAATCTGGGTGGTTCTGCCACTCCGGAGTGTACATGTTCCAATAAGGATCATTACTTCCCCAACCATATTGTGCCTTATTATAACTCGCAAAAGTTCCTTACTCCCTATAATATCTATCTTCCATCATTGTTCTTTCCATTTCTTCTTGGCATCTAGCTCTTCAAATGTCTCATTTATCATTATAAGATGTCTTCATACGTCTCTACTTAATACCCCAAACTTCATTCTCTATTTTTTATTATTTAAAATAAAAGATAGTGAAAAAGCCTTAGACTAAAGAACTAAACTAATTACCTACTTGGCAACAACGTCAAAAACTTGATCGCTATTTTTCGATATGTCTAAGTTTTAATAATTAATCTTGATATCCGCAAGCACATGAGTCGTTTACGTAGTACCTAAGGTGTTGATCCCACGAGGAGGGTCATTCTAATCCTAAAATCTAAGGCCAAAAATAATTCGTAACAATTCAAAATGAACAAAACTAAAGCAAGAATTTATTTCAATCACGCACTCAATTTCAAGAATCAATTACACAAATATTAAAAAAACTACAGATGCAACGCCCAATCTAGAATCAACCTAAAGAACTATCAATTGAGAGAAGGGAAAATTTTATCTATCTTTAATGTTAACCTAATTGATTATGAACTACTAAATTACTAGTTCTAGACGGTCCTAGGGTTGATTACTCTCTCTCGAGTTATAACCATTAACCTTAATTTATAAACCTTAATCATATTATGAGAATTGCAATCTCTCGATTAACAATCTATCCAAAACCCTAATTAGATTTGAAATTGTTCGAAAACTACCGGGAATCCTATGCAAGTTCTCTCTTCGCACAAATTACCAATTTGATTTAATTCTTGTTCAATTAAATTACCTAACTCTTGTTAGCCCAATTTAATGATTTTCACTCGGTTCAACCTCTCAGTTTATCACCGAATTATGTAAGTGTAGAAATTAAATCACAATTAATCTAGTAAAAATACAATCAATCAAATTTCATTAAATCAAAAATAAAACAACCAGAAGGTGGGTTTGGACATCCTCAACATTCGTACAATCTTATCATTAATAGCTATCCAATTCTATACAATAATAAAATTGAAACTAAACCAAAAATAAGATTGGAATGGATAACGTAGGCAGTAACAGCGGAAAACCTCCTATTCTGGGAAGTACTTCGCATAGGCTTCTTCTTCATATCTCTCTTCTTTCTTCTCTTTCTCAATCTCTCGATTAACTCTCTCTAGGTTTTCGAAATTGTGGCTGATGCAAAAGCTCCCTCATCCTCTTTATATTGTTCTTTTTATATCTTTTGTGTTCTGGGCAGCCCTAGGATTTTTTCGGGGTCGAAAAGGTCCGAAAAATCCATTAAAACTTGACATTTTTACTTGTTTGCATGTCTGCCTGATGCAGGCCACGATCGTGGCCCTGTATGCCACGATTGTAGGCTACATCCAACCCTTCTGTCACAATCATGGCAATTAGGCCATGATAGTGGACTATGTAATAGGCTTCTATCACGATCGTGGCCTGGGCTAGCTCCCATACTTCTATCATGATCGTGGCCTATTGTGCCACGATGGTGTCACGATCGTTTCAGTCCTAGTGTCTCCAAAACTTCTCCATCCTTCGATGTTGACCATGAAATACTAACAAAAACATCAAAGTACCTCAAAAACATAATATTTAGACTCAAAGACTTATACTAACCCATAAAAATACTTAAATATAGTTAATTAACAAACTAACACAATTCTAACCTAAACACATACTAGACAATTAAATTAAAAGTTAAATACATATCAAACTAAGCCCTAAAATATGATGCAATTCACACTTATCACGAATAAGATCACAATGGATGTACATCAGCTTTAAGAAATAAAGGTCATGTGGAAGGATCATCTGAAGATAGAGGAGATCTTCGTGGATATAAATAATCACTCCTAAATAATGTAATATTTTATCTTGTTATCGTGATGTAGCTTATCTATTAGATAGAGTCCTAATTGGATGAGGATGTCATCTATTGGTTAGCTTGATGTAATTTGATAAGGATAAGATAGTATAAGATTATGATCTTAGCTAGTAGAGTTCTAGTAGGATTCTAACTTAGTTATCTAGAGATGCCTATAAATAGTTCATTTGTGTGGTGCTCTCATAATCAAGAGGAGCGTGTTGTGAGACACAGAGATTGAGAGAGTACTCCTTTGATTATGGAGAGTGTTGTGAGACACAGAGATTGAGAGAGTACTCCTTTGTATACTTTGAGGGAAGTAATGAAGGTTAGCTTTTAGCTGTATCTCTTTCTTGTTCTTGTTGTTGCCTTTACTATTATAGTGCTTCTGTAATTTTCTTGCAAGTGTGAGAGTTAAACACTGCGAGGGTCCTAAGGCGTTTGAGAACTAGATTGTTGGTCGACGATCACGTGGGAAGGCTTAGTCTTGTTAGAAGGACTTAAGTAAGATTACCGTGCAAAGGAGTAGGCGCGTCTTGCGGACAAGTTTCTGCTTGAAGGAAAACCTTTGTAACACCGTGCATGGTTGACTCCATGCTTCTAGATTTGTGCCAGTTGACTTAACACTTACTAGGAAGGAGTCCAAATAATTAATTAGGATCCGAATTCTTGTGTCTTTAATTAAATAATGTCCTTGAGCAACATAACTATACATTATATTATAACTTACCAACTAATATGAAATGATCCTTAACATTCATTATATAATTAAAGTTTCATCTTTATTTGAAACATGATATTTGTTAATTTAGAAACATTTCTTGTAATTTATATTGAGACTCTCTGCTTTACGAGGGTCATCAATTATACGCAGCCTTCCCTTTACATTTCACAAAAAGCTATTTCCGTGACTCGAACCCATAACTTTCTCATCACCGTTTGCATTTCATAAAGAAACTATTTTCGGGACTCGAAACCATAACTTTCTGGTCACAAAGGAGTAACCTTATTAGTTGCTCTAACGCTCACTCTTAAAAATAACATTTAAAAATACAAGAATTTAGTGAAACCATAACATTTAAACTTGGTGATAAGATAAAAATAAGGATGCGGTTGGTTCACATAGGATAATGGTAATCGGAATAAAAACGAATATAGTAAGGAATGAAAATAGATATAATCATTATAATTATAATAGTTAGTTAGGACGAAGAAATGATTACCATTACTATTGATAGTAGTTGGTTTGTTGAAAATCTTGAAAAATAAAATTTTATTAAATTTTTGTTTTACATCAAACTTTAATATATTCTAATTAATTATATTTAATATTAATATATTCTAATAAACTATATTTAATTAATACTATTGTTTACTAAAAAAGGAAAAAAAATTAAAATTTTTTGTTTTACATCAAATTTTAATATATTATAATTAATTTTATTTAATTTTAATATATTCTAATGAATGATATTTAATTTTAATATTTTCTAATTAATGATATTTAATTTTAATATTTTCTAATTAATGATATTTAATTAATTATATTATTTTGCTAAAAAGAGAAAATAAAAATTAGTTAAAGTTTTTTATCAAATTTTAATATATTCTAATTAATTATATTGTTTTGCTAAAAAATAAAAATTAATAAAGTTTTGTTTTAAATCAAATTTTAATATGTTCTGATTAATTATATTTAATTTTAATATATTCTACTTAATGATATTTAATTAATTATATTGTTTTGCTATAAAAGGGGAAAATAAAAATTTGTTAAATTTTTGTAACAAAATTTAATATATTCTAATTAATTATATTTAATACATTATAATGAATTATATTTAGAATATGATAAAATTTAATTAATTATATTTAATATATTCTAATTAATTATATTTAATATATTCTAATTAATTATATTTAGTATATTCTAATTAATTATATTTAGAATATATTTAAGTTTTAATTACTTATATTCAATATATTCTAATTAATTATATTATTTTACTAAAAAAGGAATGACTAACTTTCATTTCTCACATATTTGGGGGGTATGAAGTAATCCTCAAAACTCAATTATCAAAATACTGTTTATGGAATGATAATATATAACTAGCCGACATTTTTCATTCTCATACCCATTGATGTCTTTCAAACCCATAAACCAAGCATCCCCTAAGAATAATTTTTTGTTTAAGTCAAACTTTGGTAAATATATAAAAGGAGGAATTTCCACATGTAAAAGATAGTAAAATTTTCTTATATTTTCAGTTATTCTAAAAATTATTTTATCATTTTGAATTGCTAAAAAGTTATATAATATTAATAACTCTAAAAATTAACTTCTATTAAGTATTTGTTGAATATTCTTAACGTAAATCATTACGTAATTCTTTGTTATAAAATAACAACAACAATAACACTTAGTAAGAGTCCTGCTAAAATGCAGGGTTTGAAGAAGTTCAATAGTATGCAGCCTTATTCTTATATGATAGAGAGGTTGTTTCCTATAAACTCACATATAATGCAAAATAATGATAATATAAAATATAATTAAATACATATAAATAAAATATAAAAACATATAATGCACTACATAATACAGTACATATAGAATATGGTAAAGATTAAAAAAATAAAATAAGTAAAGAAATACGCAAACTAAAAAAAAGACAAATATAAGAATAAATCAAACCAGATATTATAAGAAGGTAAATAACGGGGGTTGGTCCGAGTGGTAAGCGGCTCGGTTCCGCTTAAGTAAGATCTCGAGTTCGAGTCTTGTGAATGCAGCTATCCCCTTTGGGAGACTCACCTACCAAAGCCAGGTGCGCGACGCAGGTTAGATCCGGACGTAGTCGGGGCAAAGCCCCGGTGAACCAGGTGGGCCACCCAAAAAAATAAGGCAAACTATAAAATAAAAGCCTCCTAAGAAAATGTTTAAAAGACCTAACGCTGCGTATGGTTACTGTGATCCATATACTGAGACGGAATGAAACAAAAATTTAGAGACAGAACAAAACAAAAATTGGAGACAGTGAGGTGTTTGGTTGTAATGGACAAAACAGATAAAACTGTGTGTCTCGAGAACGGAAATGTGTTTGGTTGCAGTTGACAGAACATATAAAACAATATCAATGACCAAAGTACTCCTGTAGTATAATATGATTGGAAATATATAATTCATTGATTATTTTAAAACGAATGATTTGTATTAGTATTTTTTTAATTGT
>JANQAP020678536.1:0-13278 GCA_026874005.2 Erythroxylum coriaceum | reverse complement strand
TTAATTATAATTAAAGATATTTAATTTCAATAAAAGACTCTTATGATTTTTCTATAAATACAGAAAAGTTTTTAGAAGCTAGCACTTCTGTCTTTTTCCTCTCAAAGCAGTTGAGAATTGCTCTATGGATACCATCAGAGGCTGGATGCTGGAACAGCTCGTGATTGATCAATTGGAAAAACTTTCAAAGATTTTTCAACAGGATTGCGAATAAGGTACGATTTTAAAATCGTTTATGTTTTATTCAAGTTTATACAATTATCAGGATCCGCTCGAAATCTGTAAAAAAAATTTATTTTTCGCTGCGCCCATGATTCAATCTCGGTTGAATTCTAATATCTCTTTCCAATTGCTACCGTACAAACGTAAGGTTTTGCATGAAAAAAGAAAGTTATACTTTAACATGTTTGGTTAACATTTTCGAAACTACAAGCTGCAAGAAATACCCCTCTTTAAATTATGATTTTCAAAAAGCATCTTTTATATGTTTCTTAACTTTAATTTGAGAAAGGTTCTTTTTTACTACGAGTAATAATATAAAATTTATTTACATGCTTCTTTAATTTTACAAAAAATTATAATTAAATATGAAATTTTTTATTCTAGTCATAATACAGCTAATAATTATTTATATAATATTTTCTAACAAAAGCCTTAAAGGTGATCTAATTACATAAAACATTTTATAGTATGAATAGTAAATAGCTGAATTACCTTTATTCACAATATTTTAGGTTGAAAAACAAGTCAAATTGGACCTCAAGGTCTTAACTAAAATTCAATTAAAACCCTAAGGTTTTAACACATATAGCAAAAATTATAGCATTGAACAAACATTCAAAAAGGACCCTATTTAATATCTCTATTAGCTCTCTGTTAAAAAAAATTACATGTGATATTATTTATTAATTTTTTATGGTTCTCATAGCACATGTGTATCCTGTGACAAGGATTCAAATAATAAAAATTTTTGTCAGTCTCATTTCATATTCTCCTCTCTTCTAGCTATAATAGTGGGTTAGGTTAGTTGGTTACAGTTCTGCTTCTCCCCTTTCCCTCCTCCTTCTTCATCTCTTACTTACCCTCCACCACTTTCAATTCTACATAAGAAAAGCTTAAAAGTGAAACTCATAGCCAGTGTGATGAATCTCGTGTCGTACCGGTTGATATTGGCTGGTATGTACCATATCGACCAGAAACAGTATAAAGAATAATGTTCCAGTACCGGCTGTTGGTACAAGCTTGTATCGATTTGTTTCACTTGATACCAGCCGATATTGGCAATATTCAAAATATCATCTATATACCATACGGTATCGAAAAATTTAAAAATTTTAGGGGTTTTTTACAAAAAAATCAAAAAATTTTAAAAAAACTCCCCTCTTCTACTCTCTTTATTTTCTCTCTCACACTCTCACTCTCTCTCTTCTTTCACCGTCGCCACCACTCCCTCTCCGACCGTCCAGTGACCACCAATGCGCCACCAGTAGTAGCCTGACGCCACCAGTCTACCACCACAGCAATCATAGTCACAGAGTCTCCGTGGAATCGCCAGATCTAAAATAGATCCAGATTTAAACCTAACCTGACCCCACATTGAATTAGTTTTTGATTTTTTTGTTTTTTTGCCCTGAATTTTGAAAAACAATTGCATTATATTTGGTTCTTTGTCTATATTTTGTGATGAAAATTGTTGGAAATTATTGGAATGAAAATTGTTGGAAATTATGGGAAATGAAAATTGTTTATTTATGTTTTGTAATGTTAGAATTGAAATTGTTGGAACTTGTTAGAAATTGTTGGAATTTGGAAAGGGAAATTGTTGGATATTGTTGAAAGTGCAAATTTTTTATGTATATTTCATTATTTTGTGAATTGTGAATTGTAAATTGTAAATTTGTGATGGTTGAAATTGTTGGTTGTTGGAAATGAAATTATTGGAAATTTGGAAACGGAAATTGTTTATATAAGTTTTGTGATGTTTGAAACTTTGAACTGAAATTGTTCAAAATTGTTAGAAACAGAATTGCTGGAAATTATTCGAAATGGAAATGGAAATGGTTGGAAATGAAAATTGTTTATGTATGTTTTGCATGGTTGAATTGAAATTATCAGAAAATGTTAGAAATGAAATTGTTAGAAATTGTTGGAATTTGGAAATAGAAATTGTTGGAAATGGAGATTGTTTATGTATGTTTTGTGATGTTTGAAACTTTGAAATTAAAATGTTCAAAATTGTTGGAAATTATTGAAAATTGAAATGGTTGGAAATGGAAATTTTTATGTATGCTTTGTAATGGTTTAATTGAAATTATTGGAAAATGCTAGAAATGAAATTGTTGGAATTTGGAAATGGAAATTGTTTATGTATGTTTGAAACTTTGAATTGAAATTGGAGAAAGTTGTTGGAAATGAAATTGTTAGAAATTATTGGAAATGAAAATTGTTAGAAATGGAATTTGTTTATGTATGTTTTGTAATGGTTTAATTAAAATTGTTGGAAAATGTTAGAAATGAAATTGTTGGAATTTAGAAATGGAAATTGTTTATGTATGTTTTGTGATGTTTGAAACTTTGAATTAAAATTGGAGAAAGTTGGAAACATAAACGACCATTTCTTTCCATTTAATCAATATACATAATATGTTGAATTTTTTGGTAGTATATATGCCCACGCTATCATAAATATTTATAATAGATAATGGGTTAAAGTAGTGATGTATATGTGTCCATAAGGAACTTCTTTTTTCTAAATTGTGAACATGTTGTAGGCTAAACTCCAACCACTTGTACTAAGACTTATTAATGTCCAGTAAAGATCATGGAAGCAACTTATATATTTAAGAACCAAATATAGAATAGTGGATATAATATTATGGTTTGTTAGAAATGAAAAAAAGATCCAAAGGTTTGAATAAGGAAAAAAAACATTTCCAAATGAAGTTATATCCTTCAACTTATTCTTCATGTTATGAATAGATGAATACGAACCATTGTATAAGATATATTATTCATTATTTAATGATTATGTAAATCATACCCTTCAACTTGATCCTCATGATTGAAACTTTGAATTGAAATTATTCAAAATTGTTGGAAATAAAATTGTTTATGTATGTTTTGTGATTGTTGGAAATGCAAATTGATTATGTACGTTTTGTGTAATTATGTATGTTGAATAATTGAATTGTTAGTTTTTAACTTACGGTGAATTGTGTTTAATGAAATTGAATTGTGTATAATGTACTCATACAAAATGAGTTATATTATATAAGATGGAAATGCGTATTGTGTAATGAAATTATGTTCTCTATTTTGATATATGCATTCATTTATTTTTACAAATAAATGGAAGGAAGTTTAAGTACTCATAATCAAACAATTTCAGGAAGATACAATGATCCAACTTAGACTTATGTTGTAAAGGTTCCTGGCATGAGGAATCATACTATTTGTTTGTTTTGTAACAAGCATTTCAAAGGTAAAGGAATCACCCGATTAAAGAAGCATTTAGCTGAGGTTAAAGGAAATGTGAAACTTTGCAAAAAAAGTAAGTCATGATGTGAAGTGATGAATGAAAATTTTGGTTGACGAATATTAACGCGAGAAAGATAGAAGGGAAAGGTTGAATTTCAAAATTAGTAGTGGAAGTTCGTTTATTGGTTTTCTTGATGATTGTGGAAATGTTGAAGGTCGTAGTGGTAGTGTTCCATCACAGGCCCAGCAACAAGTGAATGTTACACCTGGACCTGATGCTAGGAAAAGAAGAAGGCAGGTGACTAGTTTTTTTGCATCACGAACAACTCCTAGAGCCCAACCTTCAATTCGTAGTGTTATGTAATCAAAAGGTGAGGATCACAATATAGATATGATAGTAGCTAGATGGTGGTATGATACAAGTTCACCAGTCAATGCTTCCCAGTCTTACTATTAACAGCCTATAGTCGATGTTATAGCCACTTACATTCTGGAAAACAAAGTTCATTCGAATGATGACTTAAGAGGTAAACTTTTGAGTTGCTTAGTTTCTGAAAATAAAAATTATTTGGCTAAAAGAAGAGTGAATTGGGCTACTTATAAGTGTTCAATCATGTGCAATGGTTGGACAAATAGGAGACAAGAGCCTATTATTAATTTTTTGGTTTATTCTACAAATGACTCAATGTTTTTGAAGTCTATTGATGCATATAATCTTATTATAAATATTGATACTCTATTTGAGATATTTGATATAGTTGTGAATGAAATAGGGTCAGAAAATATTGTTCAATTCATTACTGACAATGATTACGCTTATAAAGTAGCAGGAAGAAGGTTACATAATAGGTATAATTCATTTTTTGGACTCCTTGTGCTGCACTCTGCATTGAACTAATGTTGGAGAATATAGGAGATTATAGGCATTTTCCTATTATTAATGATACTATGCAAAAAGCTAAAAAGGTGACCAAGTTCATCTATAATCGTACATAGGTGTTGAGTTTAATGAGAAAGGAATTTACCAATGGTAGGAATTCGTGTCTCCTTAGTATGGCATGATTTGTAACGAACTTTTTATCACCTAAGTCATTTGTTTCGATGAAGAAAGAGTCAAGACAAATGTTTACAATTGATAAGACAATTGTCTCTTAGTATGTTAGGTCTAATGCTAGATTGGAGGTTTCCAAAATTATACTGGAAGATAGAGAATTTTTGTCTCAATGCCAATTTGTTATCAAAGTTTACGAGCCATTGGTGAGGGTGCTTCGCCGTAACACCCCAATACTATAAATTACATACCGAAACACCCTGTGGACATTCTAGTATATAATCTATAATAATGGCGAGTTATCTATCTCACCTTCACTTTTTAAAATGGCAACATAAATAAAATAAAAATAACACATTATCTAAAATTCAAAGTTTCCTCATTTCATACCATAAACTATTATTTACAATCTAGCATTTCGTATAGATACATTGTCAGCCTATCAAAACTCACTCAGTATACAAAATATGCTACATAAATAAGGAACTAAACAAAAAACAAAAAACTAATCTTCTGTCCCCAGCTGACCGACCTTTGAGCCATACTTGAACCAAAATGTAATCTTAGCAGCTAGTCGTCGCTCTATCTCGAACCTGAAATTGTCAACGCTGCAATTTTGGTGAGTTTTGCAAACTCAATGAGGTAACCATCATCGATGGTTCACTCAATTGATACATTAATACATGTAACATATAATTCACATCTTTGCATATGCATAAAGTGTCACATTTAACATTCTCATTCAGCACAAGGAAACAATACAGTTTAATCAGTCAAACATACGTATTAAAATGTATATGCAATGTTCGTGAGACTCACATTCATTACTATTGTCGTTGTGACCGAGTGCCTTTTTTACTAGCCCATATCCCTTAGTGGATATCGAGCTATATCAAATAATGTCCCATATCCTTTAGTGGATACCGGGTACATTCACAACTAAGCCCAAGGCTCTGATAATAGTTTGAGCTTTAAAGTCTTTATACTGATGACTCCGGTCATAACTACCATTATTTTTCAAGCATTTATGTAATGGATCCTTCACATTCTTATATTCTCAGTCAATCCTATGACTGAACATTCATATTCAGATCGTATTTATCATCGAACCTAAGTCCGACATTTAATAAAATTGTTGAGCACATTTATTTCATCCAATTCACATACAAGGAGCACTTCAATATCACTTTCATCAAATTAGAATCTTCGGACCTTCATGTCCGAAATCAGTATAAGCAATCACACATTCATAAGATAATTCAAGCATAATCAAAACAAACAATTAATTGAGTGAGACCGTCTAGGTTACTCATAATTGCTCCCTTTTTGCTTAATGCCTTAAAGTTCCAGCAATATCTAGAAGTGGTCGCTCTACTTGCTCTTCTATATACAATCAAATACATTTATATGTCACTCATGTGCATTATTAGTCATAAATACATTTATGAATGTATCATGTAATATGCATGTTCAATGACAATTTCTCAGGTGTGTTTCTTTAATACTCTTTATAATCAATTTCAACACCTTCCAAACATTTTTTTAGTCCTTAATACCCCTTTTATTCACTTTAATCCCTTCATTCAACATCAATTAAATCATTTAAGAGTTCATTTAAACCTACATACTTTATATGGTAACATCCTTACTTGAATTAGGTTGAAAAACATCCAAAAAAATCACCCTTTGATAAAGCCTCTCAGGTCACGATCATGACTTTCCTCCTTCATCAGTAGAGCTGCAATCGTGCTGATGCATGATCGTGACTTCCTTCATGCTTCAGCAGAGTTACGATCATGCAGATGCACGATCGTGACCTGTTGTGTTTTCTTCCTCCTTTTTCTTCCTTCTTTCTTGCCATTTTTGACCTAGAATTAGACATTTTTAGGCAACACTTTCTTCTAATAAAAAGTTCCTCTATGTCTTAAATTTCTAATGACATCAAATTCAAACATTTTGGTTCAGTATCGTGCAAGTTATAATCAAAATACTTCATACTATTTCTTATACCTCAACAAAACACAACTCTCAACTTCAAGCCAAAGTTCAAGACTCTTAAGGACAGATTTAAAATTCAGTTCCTTCATAAAAAATTTAGTTATATGTCTCTAGTTTAATATTAATCAAGAATCAACTTATTTGAAATTCTATAAATCAAAATATAGCCAAAATGCCAAAGCATGATCAGTGATATCATTCCAGTTTCTGCAGTTGTCTAAATTTCTTTCAGATTCCCACTACCTAAATACATTATTCATCACTATCACAGTATTGCTGCATATCCAACTCTTGCACGCATTCATTTCCATTCATTACCTATCATCAGAAATTATTTTACAGCACTCAGTAAATCTGAAAACACAATTTACTTGATTTCAGAAAAATTCCCAGCTCTAAGTCATTTCTAAACACTTTCAAATACGTTCACGTATAAGAACGGTAAATAGAAGAACAAAGTATGAACATCGTGAACATTCCACCATTATTTTCTACAATTTATAATTGCTTCACTAATCTATTTGTATGCTTTATGCTCGTTTCCTATTTCACAAATTTTCATCTAACTCATTCATCATTTAATATCATCGAAACTACACTTCCTAACCCACTCATGCATGTGTTCATTTACAACAGTAAAACATCATCAAAGTCACTTACTTAATTCTTCAACGAATTCCAGCCGTGAAAATGAATGGCATGGCTTTGGCGGTTAAACAAAGAACAAGGAAAGTTTTAGTGTTGCATGCTTTCGGTGGAGAACAAACAATAGTCATTTTCTATATTAAAAACAAAGCAACGTGTTTTTTTAATTCACTGCCACATGTCACTTTTGCATATGAGCCAATTTTCACTACATAATCAGTCCACATGTCACGCTTCCATTTGTCCATTATTTTAAATTTTTTCTAGTCCAAAAATACCCCAAATTTTTGAAAATTCCTAAAATTCAGCAAAAATTTCGAAATAATATTAATAGTCTCCAATTCAATTTTCAACACAAATAATCCACGATTTGCATTTTAATCACATTTATAAATCAATTATACCCAAAAAAGGTCAATGAATGCATGTACAATTATTTCATGAATTTCAACACAATTCACATATTGAAGTATGCCACATGATGCATGAAATGCACTTCAAATTGCTCAGTATACACTATTCTGGGGTCCTAGCCCCTAACAGGGGATATTGGGGTGTTACAATTATGCCCTCCTTAAGAAATTTTATCCTCAAAATTCTTACCTGATTGATGAAATAGGTGGGGATATTGCTTTTTCATATGCTCCTCCGTTTTCCAAGTTGCTTCCTCAGTCGAATGATTTCTCTATAGATCTTTCACCATTGGAATTTCCTGATTCCTTAGTTATTTTGTCTGATATCCCACTATCTGAACTGGCTCTTCAACATAACTCAAATTACTAGCAACTTCAATTTCTTGAGCTAGTAATACATGTGTTGGATCAGATCTGTATCTTCTTAACATGCTTATATGAAACACATTATGCAACTGAGACATTTTACTAGGCAAAGTTAACTTATATGCCAAAGGTCCTATCCTCTTAATAATCTCATAAGGACCAATGTACCTAAGGCTCAACTTGTCCTTCTTACCAAACCTTAGCACACCTCACCAAGGTGACACTCTCAGAAACACCTATATTGTATTCCATATCCTGTCGATGCTGATCCACATAACTCTTCTGTCTATCTTGAGCCGCTTTTATTCGACTCCTGATCAGTTTCACCTTATCCATAGTTTCTTGTATCAACTCAAGGCCTTCTATTATTCTTAAACCTTCTTCATCCCAATACAGAGGCGAGAGACATGTTCTGCCGTACAATGCCTCATAAGGTGCTATTCCAATACTACTATGATAGTGATTGTTATAAGAAAATTCAATCAATGTAGTATACTGATCCCAAGTTCCTTAAAACTCCAATACATATGCCCTGAGCATATCATCAATAGTTTTGATTGTCCTCTCACTCTGCCCATCTGTTTGAGGGTGAAATACAGTACTGAAGTTCAACTTAGTATCCATAGCTGACTGCAAACTCTTCCAGAATCTCAAAGTAAATATGGGATCCCTGTTCGATACAATGAACACTGGAACCCTATACAGTCTAACCACTTCATTCACATACTTCTGAGCCAACTGGTCTAGTGAGTTATTCTCCCTCACTGGTAAGAAATGGGCCGACTTAGTTAATCGGTCCACTACAACCCATATAGCATCATTTTACCTCGGAGTCTTAGGCAAACTCATAATAAAATCTATAGTGATTTGTTCCTATTTCTATTCTGAAATAAGCAAAGAATGTAGCTTCCCAACTGGAGCCTAACGCTCAGCTTTAACCTGCTAGCATGTTATACATTTAGAAACATATTCGGCTACTTTCTTCTTCATTCCTGGCCACCAGAAATGTTGCTTCAGCGTATTATACATCTTGGTCGTGCCAGGAAGCATAGCATAAGCGCCATATGAGCTTCCTTTAAAATTTCCTTTCTCAATTCATTCACATTAAGCACACATAATCTCTGTTTTAATCACAATGTCTCATCTCGCAATTCAAATTCAGAATTAGTATTCATCTTAACTTTCTCAATCAATTTCACCATTTCAGGATCTTGACTCTGAACTCTTCTAATTCAATCATGTAACATCAGTCTCAACTTTAGTGTAGCTGTCAATGCTTCATTATGCTCTAGATTCAACTCCACATTCAAAGCTCTCAACTGAATCAAATTTGGTAATCTCAATAACTTGATCTGAGCTACACTGCTATGTGATTTTCTACTCAATACATCAGCCACTATATTAGCTTTTCCTGAATGATACTCAATCGTGCAGTCATAATCTTTCAATAACTCTATCCACATCCTCTGTCTTATGTTAAGCTCTTTCTGACTCAGCAAATATCTTAATCTCTTGTGATTAGTGTGTATCTGAAATGTCTCTCCATATAAATAATGTCTCCATATCTTTAGAGAAAAGACAACTTCAGCAAGTTCTAAATCATATATTAGATAATTCATCTCGTGAGACCTTAATTGTCTCGATGCATAGGCTATCACCTTGCCATTCTGCATCAACACACATCCCAATCCTTGATGTGAAGTATTACTATATACTACATATCCACTAATTCCTGATGGAATAGTCAACACTAATGTTATGGTCAACCGATGTTTCAACTCCTTAAAGCTCTTTTGACAATCATCATCCCATCTGAATGCTACATTCTTCTTCAGAAGTTTAGTTAGAGGGGTCGAAATTAAAGAAAACCCCTCGACAAATCTCCAGTAACATCCAGTCAATCCAAGGAAACTCTGAATTTTAGACACTTTCTTTGGAGCCTTCCATTTCATTACTGCCTCAATCTTTATTGGATCTACTTGAATACCTTACCCATTTATGATATGACCCAAAAACATCACTTGATTCAACCAAAACTCACATTTACTGAATTTAGCATATAACTGTTTTTCTCTCATAATCTGTAAGATCACTTTCAGAGGTTCAGCATGTTCTTCTCTACTCTTTGAACGCACCAAAATGTCATCGATAAATACTATCATAAAGCAATCCAGGTAGGGCTAAAACATCTTATTCATCAATGCCATAAATGCAGCTGGGGCATTAGTTAACCCAAACGGCATTATTAAAAACTCAAAATGCCCATACCTGCTCCTGAAAGCACTCTTTGGCATATCAGCCTCTGCTATCTTTAGCTGATAATACCCATACCTCAAATCCAATTTATTGAACACCTGAGTTCCCTATAACTGATCAAATAAATCATCAATTCTAGGCAACGGGTACTTGTTCTTCACTATAACTCTATTTAGTTGCCTATAGTCAATACACAATCTCAAAGTGCAATCTTTCTTCTTCACAAATAAAACTGGAGCTCCTCAGGGTGAAACACTAGGTCTAATGAATCCCTTTTCAAACAATTCCTATAACTGAGCCTTCAACTCCTTTAGTTCCACAGGTGTCATCCTATATGGAGGAATAGAAATAGGAGTAGCACTTGGAACTAAGTCAATTGTAAAATTTGTTTCCCGGTCTGGAGCTAAACCAGGTAACTCTGCGGGAAAAACATCCAGAAATTCACCATAGGAATATCCTGTATATTCTGCTCAGCTCTAGGATCAATAATGTGGGCTAGATAAGCCTCACATCTACCTTGCATCAACCTTAAGGCACTCATGAATGAGATCAGCCTGGCTGGTACTGCTTGACTAATGCCTCTGAAAACTACTCTCGGCTGATTAGGAGATTCCCATACCACCTCCTTAGTATAGCAGTTCATGATAGCCCTATGAATAGCAAGCCAATCCATACCTAGAATGACATCTATCTCTCTTAGCTGTAACATAATCAAGTCTGTTTCCAATTCTGCCTGATCAACTATAATCAAACACCTCTTGTAGATTTCCCCAATCACGGTGGTACTACCTATCGGTGTACTCACCTCTAATCTAAGTTTCAATTGCTCTCTATCGCAATGCAACTTACATGCTAGATACAATGCAACAAATGAATGCATAGACCAAGGATCTAGCAATGCAAATGCTTCATAATCAAAGATAAGCAACGCACCTGCAATGACATCTGGAGAGTCTTGAGCCTCTTGTTTGGTCATAACATATACTCGGGCATGCGACTAGGGTATATTGCTCCGAACCTCAATCCTGACAGAAGGACTTCCAAAACTCACTTTGCCTCTGCCTCGGCTTCTCTATCCATCCCTGCTTGCTCGACTCTGCTGGACAGTAGCTTCACTTACAAATCCCCCTCTCATATCTGACTGGGCTCCAGCAATAATAGGACAATCTCTAATTCTGTGCTCTAGAGAGTCACATCAAAAACATGCTCCTGATAATGTCCAGCACTCACCACTGTTCTTCTTCCCACAATGCTTATAAGGGGGAAACTAGCTCTACATTGTACCTCTTCTATTGCCAGACTGTACAAAGCCACCCGTCTGTCTGAATCCTGACTATCTTGATACAGCTGGTAGTCTGAAAGCTCGGTTCTACCGCTTGTTAAATCTTCTACCCAAACCACTCTAAATTTCACTAGGTCTTTTCATTCTAGACCTTGTCCTAACTCTACTTATCCCTCTCTCAGTAACTACTTAATTCTGATCAAGGCAGTCCTCAACTCAGTAAAACTACTTAGGTTAGTGATTGCTAACCTTGTTCTAATCTCCATATTCAACCCATCTTCAAATCTCCTACACTTGTCTTCTTCTATAGGAATCAAAGCAGTAACATACCCCAATAATTCATTGAACCTGATCTCATACTCTGCTACTGACATTTTGCCTTATTTCAGATTTAGGAACTCCTTCATCTTTCTGTCCAAGTAGACCTTGGGCATGTAATTCTCCCTAAAAGCCCTCAGAAAGTCTCCCCAATTTAGATTGCAAGGCCTGGTCGCACTGCCTGGAACAGTCTTCCACCATTGATATGCTGGACCTTGCAGTAGTGAGACTGCATAATCAAATCTCTCATCTTCCTCACAATCCATCTGATTAAATACTCTTTCAATTCTTTCTAACCATCCCTTGGCCTCTGTAAGGTCTGTACTTCCATAGAATTCTACAGCCCCTTGCTTTCACAGTTTGTCATACCAACTTTCCCTTCTCTCGAAAATTCTTAGAGGCATCACATCTGGTCGAGGCACAGAAGACTCTCTGCTGGCTCTTTCTGATCCTAAGTCAGTTGAGTGTTCCATTTGATTGCCTACGTCGGATAACCTATAATACACAATAACTTTGATTACCATCTGAAATTTTCACAACATTTCATACCTAACATTCCTATATATCCCTATGGATGCCAACCATGCTCTGATACCAAAATGTAATACCCTAATACTATAAATTACATGCCAGAACACCCTGTGGACATTCTAGTATATAATCTATAATAATGGAGAGTTAACTATCTCACCTTCACTTTCCAAAATGGCATCATAAGTAAAATCAAAAATAACACATTATCTAAAATTCAAAATTTCCTCATTTCATACCATAAACCATTATTTACAATGTAGCATTTCCTATGGATACATAGTCAACCTATCAAAACTCACAATTCAGTATATAAAATATGCTACATAAATGAGGAACTAAACAAAAAATAAAAAAATAATCTTCTGTCTCCAGCTGACCGACCTTTGAGCCATAACTTGAACCAAAATGTAGTCTTAGTAGCTAGTTATCACTCTATCTCGAACCTAAAATTGTCAACGTTACAATTTTGGTGAGTTTTGTGAATTCAATGAGGTAACCATCATCAATGGTTCACTCAATTTATACATCACATCAATACATGTAACATATAATTCATATCTTTGCATATGCATAAAGTATCACATTTAACATTCTCATTCAACACAAGGCAACAATACAGTTTAATCAGTCAAACATACGTATTAAAATGTATATGCAATGTTCGTGAGACTCACATTCATTATTATTTTCATTGTGACTGAGTGCCTTTTTTATTAACCCATATCCCTTAGTGGATACCGAGCTGTATCAAATAATGTCTCATATCCCTTAGTGGATACTGGGTATATTCACAATTGAGCCTGAGGCTCTGATCATAGTCTGAGCTTTAAGCTCTTTATACTGGCGACTCTGGTCACAACAACCTTTATTTTTCATGCATTCATGTAATGGATGCTTCACATTCTTATATTCTCAGTCAATCCCATGATTGAACATTC
>JANQAP020678309.1:0-13280 GCA_026874005.2 Erythroxylum coriaceum | reverse complement strand
CAGAAGAAATTTAATAATAATATTTAACAGTTATTATAATAATGGAAATACAATTAATTAATAAACTATTACAATAAAAATAAAAATAAAAATAAAAATAAAAATAAAAATAAAAATAAAATAATAATAATAATAATAGAAATAATAATAATAATAATAAATGTAATATCAATAAGGAATTTAATACTAATAATAATAAAAATAAAAATACTCAGCAAAAAATTTAATAATAATCAGAAGAAATTTAATAATAATATGTAATAGTTATTATAATAATGAAAATAAATTTAATTAATAAACTATTACAATAATAATAATAATAATAATAATAATAGTAATAATAATAATAATAATAAATAAATATATAAATATATAAATAAATACAGTTAATAATAATTACGAATTTAATAATGTTATGAATAATAATAAACAATTTTTATAAAAAATAATACATTTATTAATAATAAGTAATATACTGAAGTATAAAACTAATCATAATAATCATAATAATCACTTTAAAAAATAATTAAGAAATATAAATTTTTAAATAATAAGAAGAAAATTAATCATAAGAAGGAATTTTATATTATTAATATAAATAAATTAAAGCAAACAAACTTCAATAATGATAAGGAATATAATCATAACAATCATAATAAATACATTTAATAATAAAAAGGAATTTAAAAATAAAAATACTACTAATTATAATAATCAAATAAAAAAGGAAAAAGGAGGAGGTTGGCGATCTCGCAATCGTGATGTGTCGCGATCGCAAGAATGCGTGAGGATCGACAGTCTCTCGATCGCGAGATCGCCTATCCTCCTCCCCTTATTCTTCATCTTCTATACAATTATTATTATTATTGCTAATTCCATATAATTTGATATTTTATAAATTATTTTAACAATTATTATTATTTTTGGTAATTTTATATTCGTAATTATTATTATAATTTCTATTATTATTAATAAATATTATGTTTCTTATATTATTCTTATTAATTTAAATGTCTAAAATTATGATAATTATAAATTCCTTTTAATTTGTTATCTTAGAAATTATTTTAGGAATTATTATAAGTTGTGCTAATTTTATATTCCTTATTATTATTCACTATTATATTATTATTATTAATTATTATGGTTCTTTAATTATTCTTATTCATTTAATTGTTTAAAATTTTGATTATTATAAAATTTTTACTTACTATTATTCTTATTAATATTAAATTATTTATTAATTAATTATATTAAATAATTTCATAAAATTCCTGATTATTATTAATTTTGTTCCTAATAAGAATAGGGATAAAAATATTTGTTTATTTTTGTCATCATCAAAATAAAAAGAATTAAACAAACAAACAAGATTATTTATCCTTTAGAATAAAGAGAAAAAAAGGATGATAACGTTGATTTCTTTAAAAACGCCAATTTGGCTTAAAAACTGGCTTTGGAAATGGCTTCAAAACGGCGTCAGTAAGGACCTACAGGCATCTCTCCAATTTTAAACAAAAACGTTGCAATTTTAACACTGGACAGAATAAGACATTGGACAGAGGATCCGTACTCGGTGTTATATATGTATTTGTGTGCGTGTGTTTGTACGATACTGCATTCGCGTTTTGATTTCTGCCATGTTTCTTCTTTTCAGTGCTTATTTTTTTCGTCAATGATATTTTAATTGAATCCTGTTGCCTGTTAACTCTGTGTGTCCTACCTCCTAATTTTCCTAAAAACTCCTAAAGAAGCATCAAAATTTTGCATAGGATTGATAATGGGTCAGACCCAAACCTCCTGAGCCTTGAGCTTGAGCCAGACTAATTTTTAATCTTGAGTTTGAGCCTAATTAAATTGGCTTGGATCGTTAACTTTTAACCAATATTAATTTGTCACGACTAATTGAACTTGAAGAAAATTGTCAAGGTTGACTCTATATTCGAACCCAAGTTTTATCAAACTCGACTTGAGTGATTAAGTTCGACTAATTTATCATAATTGATTAGATATGAAAATTTTTGTTAAGGCTAAGCTTTATATCAAGCCTAAACATGATCAAAGCTGACTTCACGCCATTGACTTCTAGTCTATCTAACTCGAGCCTAATTAATTTGTCATGATAAGTTAAATTCGAAAAAAACTTGTTAAGTCATATCTCAAATCTGATTAAATCTAGCTTAGGTCATTGACTTTAGTATGTTTGACTAATTTGTCTCAGTTAAATTAAATTTAATAATTTAATTAGTTGACTTTGAATATAAATGAACTAATTTTTTTAACTTACCATCCTTCCACTTACTAATTACCCACACTAAACAATGAAGCTCTTGTGAGGGATATCCGAAGCCTCCTGTGCAAAGATTGGACGGTGGTGCTCTGATATATATATCGAAAGGGGAACACATATGTTAATTGGGTGGCAAATTATGCGTTTAATTTTGACCTGAGTTATCACCAGCTTGATCTCTGCCTGATAGGGTTAACCTATTTTTTGTATGGGATGCTATGAGAACTATTATGCCCCGACTATGTTCTGTGTATTTTTAATTTTTTAATACTTTGAGCTGACGGCCCTCTTTTTAAAAAAATCTAAATTTAAAACTCAATTAATTCAAAATTTGATAGAAGTGAAGAATTAATGACTATTAATGTCAACTAGATGATCTTTATTAATAACAAAGACGTACGAGCATTGACTGTTACTCCGAGTCTTTATTAATAAGTACGAGTATGACTATTACTCAGCTCGTTTGAGTACGCGTGTTCAGCATATTGTCCTTGTCTATTAGCTCATTTTAAGCACGTGCGGCAGCATGTTCTTTAGTACAAAATTTGAGATTTAAGCGGGTATATTTCATAAATCTTCGAAATTTTTAAAGAAACTTTTTTCTTTTTTAATTCTATCACACAATCTAATCAATAAAATATTTTTAAATTTTATATTTATATTTTAATTAAAAAAATTTAATTTATTATTATTAAAAATGAATTACTATTTTTATCTTTAAAAAATACTAATTTATGTAATCTCACTAATAAATTATATTTGTCAAAATTTAGGTTCTTTATTTATCTCTTTATACTTTAATTTAAAATTAAAATTATTATTGTTAAAAACTAATTATTATTTTTATAATAAATTTGTTTAATAAATTGAATTATTATTAATATATATATATATAAGTAATTTTGCTTAAGATAATTTAACAATGTGCTAAAAATAATATTTAAACTATAAACAAATATTTAAAGGATGTTAAAAAAAGTTAGAATAAAGTTACAGTCATTTCTATTGATTTTATTTAAATATACTTCAATTTTTACGAATCTTTAAATAAATGATAATAAGGAAATATAATTTTTATTTTAAATTTTATATTAAATTCAATCTTAGTTTAAATTAGTATTAGTGCGCTTTTTATTTTAATAAAATATTTTATTTTATACTGTATTTTTAATTATTCTTATAATTTTTACTTGTTATTTATTATATACCAATTTTGATATTAAATCTTTAACTCTTTAACTTTTTTTTACTGTTTCAATATCCTATCTGATTTTTTAAAACATCGGTAATAGTCCTAGACAAATCCCAAGGAATCCGCACGAAGATTTTTGGTCATGCATTTTGTGTACATAACAGTGTCCTAAAGATGTCAACAATGTGAGGTGCTATTTATAGCTTTGTCATACTCATTTACTTGCGAACTTATTTTTCTAACTACTCATTAATTTTGTTGACATTTTTTCAACACTCCCTGTAACTTTTCGATATAAAACAGTGCAGCTCCATCGATGATGAAACAGGTAAAAGAATCAGATTAGTTTGGAAAATAAGAAACAATCAAATCACAATACAAAATCAAGATTTATCATGTCATATTATCAAGAGTAACTAGAAAGTGTAAGCATATCTGAATTCATCGGAATAATCACGTATAGGATATTTCAGTTTGTATTGATCTTCCAAGAGATTTTTTTTAGTTGTCTATCTTTTTTCTCGATGGAATTAAAGAAAAGAAAATTCTTAAGTCTCTCTTATGAACCATAACCACATATTCATATGTTTAATATCAATTATCAATTTGTCCATCATAAATTAGAAATATAACACTGAAATTTCTACATATATCTTAAGTTGTACTTTAATTAGACGATTTGGACCTAACAATTTAAAATTTAGACCACTTTAATTTGGGTCATACCTTATAATAGCCCATAACATTTAATTATGCATTTATGTAACTCCACCCAAAAAATAAATCCAACAATAGATTTAGAAAAAAGAAAAAAAAAAGAAAGTGAAAGACCCTGAAATCTTTGCATGCCAATATCAGAATTGTCGGGACTCTATGCTTGGCAAAAAAGTAAAGGAAAGATTACTTGTGTCTAGTTCACGAGCTGCCACAAGCTGGGATAGTTCGTACTGAATCAACTGTTCCGGTATGATGTTTTTACCTGCAACCTGGAGAAAGTATCATCCCACTTTGATTAGTTGAGTCTTGGTATCAAATCAGAGGTACTCATTTGAGCCTTGATCTTAATCACATCGAGAGAGATCATTTGTGTTTTTATTATTACCTTTGATAGTTTAGTGCTTTTATAGTATTCATGCAAGAGTAAAACAACAACAATATAATAATCCAGTGTAAGTCCTTGCAAAGAGTCTGTTTATGATAAACCCATATATATATATAATATATAATATGTTAAATTCTATATAGGTCATGAGGAGTTTGAGAATAAAGTTTTTTGGTTAATAATTATGTGGAAAGATTGAGTCTCATTTAAACAAACTTAAGTGAAATTGTCGTGCAGAGGTATAAGTTTGATGTTTAGAACACCGTTATAACAATCGGTAATATTCAAACCCAAATTTTCTAAATCTCAAGCTTGAGTTTAAATAGTTTTTAAACTTGAGTTCGATCAAACTTAACTTGAGTAGTTAACTTAACATTTGGACTAACTCATGTATGATTAATTTACCACGATTGGTTGAATATGGACAATTTTGTTAAGGTCAAAATTTATATTGAGTTACAGCTCAGTCAAACCTAACTTGGTTCATTGAATGCGGAATCAATCTTTTTACTTTTTTTTATCATCACTCTCATTTCTTTTATTTGAAACTTTCATTAGGTTTATCTAAGACTTTCATTAGGTTAGAAATTATCTCATTTCCTTTCTCATTAGCAACAAATACGAAACTGAAAATGGTGATTAATAACTTAGCTAATGGATAATTAAAAGCTTAACTAATGGATAATTAAAAGCTTTTGTCTTTCTTCTAGTTCAATAAATAGATTAATTAATTAAGATTATTTGTGTTTTGACAATGAATATGATGCATGTTTTCGAATAGATGGGATTAACATTTAGTAAGCCTCGGATTACGGAGAAGAGGGTATTGACTATGACTCATTGCCAAATTCTAGAAACCACACTTCCAACACCACACTTGAATCCGAGTCTTTATTAATAACTAGTAAGTACGGGTCCAAACTATTCCTCATTGCCAACTAACAAGTACGGGTATTGCTAAAGGACTAATAAATGTTATTACTCATTGCCAACAAATAAGTAAGGGTATTGCTAAGGACTAATAAATGTTATTACTCCTTGCCAACTAATAAGTACGGGCATTGAATGTTGCTCATTGCCATTGCCAAATTCTAACGGATTAATAAGGTCCTTGTTTGATAAACAATGTATTGAATTAGTTGTTAGTTGATTCTATTAGTAGGTAGTTGATAGCTGATTATATCAGCTGATTTGACTAACGGATAACATCAACTGTTTATTAAAAATGTTCGGTAAAATTAGTTATTTAGTATTAATTGTTGATGTGCAAAATGACTTACGAGGATATAATTTTAAAAAAATTATAAGGGCATGAATATTATATTTTTTAGTATTTTGTTGAATATCCTTATAAGAATTTAGATTTTAGATATTTAATTTTACAAAAATTAAATTTATAACTTTAATAAAAACACATAATAATAATAATAATAATAACAATAATAATAATAATAATAATAATTCAACGTTAAATTCTCTATTAATATGAATGATGTAGCAATCTACATCATATTAATAATTTTTCATATAATATGTATAAATTTTATTATTTAATAAATTAACATATTTATAATTATAGTATGACATAGATACGATATATAGTAGTTATATACTAAAAATATTAATTTTATATGACTTTTTATGTTCAAAAACTTAATATTATGGTATTTTTACATATAAACTAATATTATAAAATTAAATAAAAATTAAAAAGTTTAATTAACCCCTTTATTATATTCTTTCAAACTTCAGTACGATAAAAAAAACCAATTTTGAAAAGACATAAAGCAAAAGTAGAAAGTAAAGTGGAGGACAATACTATTATTAGGCAAACAGTTAACTCCAAAAGCTCCTCTTATGAAACTTTTAGAAATCAACTTATTGGAGTTAAATAAGCTAACTAATAAGTCATTCACCAAACACATCAATATTTTTTTAAGAAACCGAAAAAGTTAACTTTTAATCAATAAACTAAATTCCAGCTTATCCAAACCCCTCTAAATGTTATTACTCATTGCCAATAATAACTACGGGTATTGATTATTACTCATTGCCAAATCCTATCCATTCGAAAACATTCAATCTTATTCATTGTCAAAACACAAATAATCTTAATTAATTAATCTATTTATTGCATTAGAAGAAAGACAAAATTTTTTTGATTATCCATTAATTAAGTTAGAGAACCCATGCTCAATTATTAAATTTAATTTATTATACACTAATAAATATTAATAATAAGTTTTTCTACTGATTAGAAATTTTGATAGTTTTGGATTAAAACTTTTATTTTAAAATTTATAATATTTTTTTTAATTTTACTTTTTTTTATAATATACCAATTTCATAATTCTATGACCCAATTGTTGTAAAAATTAACTGGATTAGAGTAGATTCGCAGCTAAATAGGATTGAAAGAATAGTAATGAACACACAATTTTTACGTGAAAAACTCCTAAATCAAGGTAAAAACTATGGGTAAGGATAAAAGAATTTTACAATTGAGAAAATGAGAGAATACAAGGAGAAAACTACACCCATAAAAATACATATAATATTTTTGTCTCTCTTTCTTTTTTTTCCTCTCACCCCACGTCTCTCTTTCTTTTGTTCTGTCCACATATTTCTCTTTATTCATCTCCTGCCTATTTATAGGCAGGAGAAGTGGGTAGGCACTGAAAAGAAAGAAAACGGTGCCTACCATATTTGACTTCAACTTATTGACAATTCTCCCACTTAAAGATATGATTGATAATCAATCATATCTTCACACCATTCTTACTACTTTGCCGCTTTATGTTGCTTACGTCTCTGTCAGGCCACACTAGGATTGACACCATATAAACTTATCAACGTTGATTGCTTTTGTCATAAAATATGCGAGATTATTTATGGTATGAATTTTCTGAATATCTACCGTTCCTTCTACTTTCTCACGAACGAGGTGGAATTGAACTCGAATGTATTTTGTCTTTGAATGAAATGTTGAATTCCTTACAAGATGCAAAGTACTTTGGTTATCACAAAACAGAGAAATATTCTCTTATTTATACCCAAGTTCTTCCAACAACATCTTCAACCACACTGCTTCTTTACTGGTTTGTGTAGCTGCTATATATTCTACTTCTGTTGTTAATGTAGCCACAATTGACTGTAGTTTTGAAATTCAACTCACAGCTCCTCTAGCTAGTGTAAACACATATCCTGAAGTAGATTTATTTTTGTCAAGATCACTTGCATAATCAGTATCAACATATCCTTTGACAGTAAAATCTGATCCTCCATAACATAATGCAACATCTGAGATTCCCTTGATATATTTGAGAATCCTCTTAACAGTATTCCAATGCTCTTGACCAGGATTCGTCATGTATCGACCAACCACTTCCACTGTATGTGTAATGTCTGGTCTTGTACAAATCATGGTGAATATTAAGCTTCCCACATCTGATGCATATAGTACTCGAGACATCTCCATCTTCTCTTCTTCATTGTTAGGACTCATACTTGAGGATAACTTGAAATTAAAAGGAAAAGGGGTATAAATTGACTTACAATCTTGCATGTTAAATCGCCGCAAGATCTTCTTCAAATAATTCTTCTGAGAAAGCCAAATCTTCCTATTATTTTCTGTCTCGGTGAATTTGCATCCCTAAAATCTTGTTTGCTGGTCCCAAGTCCTTCATTTCATATTCCCTAGCCAACTGTGCCTTCAATTCTTTGATACGATCATTGTTGGAGCCTGCTACCAACATGTCATCTACATACAACAGTAAGACTATAAAATCATCTTTCTCAAACCTCTTGAAATATGCACAAGGGTCTACATTCAGTCTGTTGTATCTAAGGCTCATGATGAAGGAATCAAATCTCTTATACCAACACCTCGGTGCTTGCTTTAAACCATATAGATATTTGTTCAACCTGCAAACCAAGTTCCCTTTCCCTTTTTCTTCAAAATCTTCTGACTGGAGCATATAAATTTCTTCTTCAAGATCTCTATGAAGAAATGCAATTTTCACATCTAACTACTCAAGATGCAAGTCAAATGTAGCACACATCGCCAAGACTACTCGAACTGTAGCAAGTCGAACCACAGGAGAAAATATTTCGTTAAAATCAATACCTTCTTTTTGAGCATATCCTGTTACCACCAATCTAGCACGATATCGCTCCACTTGATCATCAACACTCCGCTTGATCTTATAAACCCATTTATTGCCAATAGGCTTTCTTTTTGTGGTAGTGATAGTAGCTCCCATGTCTTATTCTTATGTAGAGCTTCAATTTCTTCCTGCATTGCTGCTATCCACTGAGATATATCTGAACTATTCATTATTTCTTGAAGAGTTGATGACGTTCTGTCCTCAGTTAAAAGGCAGTATGCAATATTGCTCTCCATAATATAATTTGAGTGCCAGCTCAGTGCTCTTTTTGTATGAGTTAATCTCTGAGTATCTGAAACATCAGATTCGACTGGTTCTTGCTTTTCGTGCTCTTGTGCTACTTCAGAAGAATCATTTTGATCAAAATCCCTTTCCACCCGTACTATTGTAGTCTCTGAATTCTCTTATACTGTGCCAACATTTTCTACTTGGTCTTGATCCTTATCTTCCATGAAGATAACATCCCTGCTGATAACAATCTTGTGGGCAGTGGGATCCCACATATGATACCCCTTTACTCCTTCAGCATATTCTAAGAAAATACATCTTCTAAATTTTGGATCCAACTTCGTAGTTTCTTGGCCATTGAATATCACATAGGCAGGACTTCTCAATATATGGAGGTTGGAATAATCCATTGGTTTACCAGTCCACATCTCCATCGGTGTCTTCATCTCAATTACAGTTGATGGAGCTCGATTTACCACATAACAGGCGGTATTGACTGCTTCTACCCAGAATTTTTTATCTAAGTTTGTAGTTCTTAACATTGCTCTTATTCTTTCCAACAGAGTTTTATTCATCCGCTTGGCTACTCCATTTTGTTGAGGAGTGTATGCCGTCATGAACTGCCTTTTGATGCCTTCTTGCTTGCAAAATTCATCAAATTCTTTACCAGTATATTCTCCTCCATTATCTGACCGCAAAAACTTGATCTTCTTACCAAATTCGAGTTCCACCTGCGCTTTGTAAAATTTGAAAGTTGGAAATACATCTGCCTTCCTCTTGATAGGAAACACCTAATATCTCCTCGAATAATCATCAATGAATGATATAAAGAAATTTGCTCCTCCTAGGGACGTAACTAGTGCTTGCCATACATCAGAGTGAATCAAATTTTGAATTTCTTTGCTTCTGAACTTTGATGTGTTGAACTTTAATTGATGCTACTTACTCACAATGCAATGCTCACAGAAGGATAGTAATACCATTATGAGATCTGGAAGTAGATTCTTCTCTGCAAGTATCTTCATTCCATGTTCTGACATATGGCCAAGCTTTTTATACCACGTCATTACAGATTTGTCATTTGAACTAGTCACCGCAACGGATGCCTCTCCTTCTTGCAAAGTTACTCCCTTCAGCATGTACAGATTTGCAACAATCTTCTCTGCTTTCATAAATACTAGCGCTCCTTTCATCACTTTCTTGATCTTATTATGAATCTCAAATCTGAAACTGAGATCATCTAGTTGTCCTACAAACAACAAATTCTTCTTCAGGCCCTCCACATGTCGCATTTTTTTTAATAGTCTGAGTTGTCCCATCATACATCTTTAGCTTGATGGTGTCGATACCAACGATCTTCAAAGCCTTATCATTACAGCTATGCACAGATCCCCTGGAGACAGATTCATGCTAATGGAACCAGTCTCTTCAAGAGGTCATATGAAAAGTAGCTGCTGAATTGAGAAGTCATACATCAACAAATCTTCTTTTACCTCTAATAGTCGTCGCCGCTTCACAGACCATTGCACCTCCATCATCTGAAGTAGTTGCCGCATTTCCTTGAGCAATAGAATCTTTCTTATTCAGATTCCAACAATCCTTCTTTAGGTTTCCTTTCTTGCCGCAATTGTAGCACTTGAAATTCTTCTTACTCCTAGATTTTGATCTACTATAACTATGACTCCTACTTGGGCAACGTTCTATTGATCTTCCTCTTGTCACCACCAAGGCCTCCACTTATTGTGAATTTGTCAGCCTGTCTTCCTTACTTTTGAGCCGACTCTCTTCTTGCAGAATAGTAGATGCAATATTGTCGAAGAATAGAGTGTCTGTGTTGTTTGTTAAATTGATGACGAGTTGATCATACGAATCTGGTAGACTTTGGAGTAGAAGTTATGCACATTCACTTATCTCTATTGTGTGCCCCAATGATGTGAGTTGGGAAAATAAAGTATTTAAAGTATTTAAGTGCTCCGTCACCGAAGTGGATTCTGCCATACGTAAAGTGTATAATTTCCTCTTTAGAATAATTTTGTTGTGGAGTGATTTGACCTCGTACAATTTTGTGAGATGATCCCAAATTTCTTTTGTTGTCTTCTTCTCCTCTATGCTTGACAACACCCCATCTGCTAGTGCCAAATGAAGATTTGCAATAGCATTCTTGTCCATCTCATTCCACTTTTCATCTATGATTCTAGCTGTCTGTTCACTAATGGCCACTAGATAATTATCTTTTCTCCATATAGCCTTCATCTTCAACTTCCACAATGAGAAATTACTCTCATTGAACTTTTCAATATCAAATTTTACTGTCATTGCTTCTATCACGAACAGAATTTAACTCCCACTATTTCATGTGAATAGTACTTGTATGTATGAACAGTACTCGTTTATGTAAATAGTACCATATGCGTATATATGAATAATACTGTACACATAAATAGTAGTGTATACTTGAATTATAGTAACTGTACAGTTTAATGCAGAAATAAATGCATGAACATTTGTCACCTTTGAGGTGCTCATCCGAACTCTGAACGGATTACGCCAAAAAATTCATCGTAATTTTCTCACCTCGCTCTGATATCACTTGTTGTGAAAATCGACCAAATTAGAGCAGGTTCGCAGCTAAATAGGACCGAAAGAATACTAATGAACACATAGATTTTACATAGAAAACTCCTATATCACGGTAAAAACTACGGGCAAGGATGGAAGAATTTTACTATTGAAAAAATTGGAGAATTATAAGAAAAAAACTACACCTACCAAAATATACATAATATTTTTGACTCTCTCTTTTTTTTCCTCTCACCTCACGTCTCTCTTTCTTTTGTTTTGCCTACATATTTCTCTTTGTTCATCTCCTACCTATGCAGGAGAAGTGAGTTGGCGTTGAAAAAGGTGCTTACCAAATTTGACTTCAACTTTGGTACCCAAAATATACATAATATTTTTGACTCTCTTTTTTTTTCCCCTCTCACCTCACGTCTCTCTTTCTTTTGTTCTACCTATATATTTCTCTTTGTTCATCTCCTAACTATGCAGGAGAAGTGAGTAGGCACCGACAAAGGTACTTACCAAATTCAATTCGGTGCCTACCAGCCAGTTATTGACACGAATAATTTTTTTAGCTCCAGCTCGAGAAAATATCATCCACTTTGATTAGTTGAGTGTAACCAGTCATGTCAGCTCTTGGAGAAGTAACTTTTGAGCAAGAGCTGTCTGCAAAGAGGAGAGTAGTCAGAAAAGATGGTGTTAGATTGCCAAAATGAATGTGAAATGTTGAGCATAGCGATTGAGAAAGCTTCTGGTTCGTCTTCTTCGACATCGTCCTGCGACGAATTGTGGAAACGCTTGAATGCAGGGATCGTAGATGGGACCAAGACAAAAAGTCGAATGATTCACACAGTCCCTGAACTATTTCGGCAGAAAGAATCATGCAAGGGCTGTTTTGATCCTTTGGTTGTTTCTATAGGTCCTTATCATTATGATCGAAAGAGCGATCGGGAGGTGGAGAGGCTCAAGCCTTCTGTGGCGCTTCAGTCCATCAAAGATTGTAAAACGCAGTTTTCTACCATTTACTCTGAGGTGAACAAAATCTCTGCTACTGCTAGAAAATACTATCCTGACGAGAAAGTGTTGATGTTCGACGAGAATGAATTCACCGAACTGATGCTTGTCGATGGATGTTTCGTTCTACAGTTCATCGACGACTTCTTGAACAAAAATGAAGTAAAGCAAATGAAAAGCAACATTGCAGCTTTTGTTAGAAGGGACTTGATGTTGCTAGAGAACTAACTGCCTTACATAGTGCTAAAGAAGCTAATGAGCTTCAGGTTCGAGGGAAATGCTGGAGAGGATTTAATTAACAACTTCATCAGAAACATTCGTGGTGATTTGTCTCCACAAACTAACTGCATACAAGCAACTCTCAGGTCTTTTGATAAATGTCGTCCAATACCATACCCACGCGGTTTATGCGGCAATGGAGATGAAGAACCCGATAATAGCAATAACGCACTTCATCTTCTTGATATTTTCCTTACTACGGCTTAGTTTGGGGGAGCAGTGGCGGTTGATAACCTGCTGAAATCAACCTACTGAAATGATAAGTACTTATTTTCAATAAGTACTTATGTATTTGGGATTGCTGTTTTGGTAACTGTTGAAATGTGAAAATAGGTGTTTGGCAAGTGCGATTGCGGTTGCTGAAAAGAGATAAAATGACTAAAAAGCCCATTGATTTAATAAACTATTAATTGTTATATAAATAATTAAAAATATATTATTAGTCATATA
>JANQAP020677894.1:0-13284 GCA_026874005.2 Erythroxylum coriaceum | reverse complement strand
TGAATTACTAAATATTATGAGAATACATATTTCAAATAAGATGTCCAATTGCAAACCCTATTATGAACCTTATTATAACCATCTGCATAACAAAGGGTAAAATTATCATTTTGTCCTTATATTAGTTTTTCCTTCTAGATCTCCCGTTTTACTCTATATGGTGATTAACACACAAGATCTTATTTTGGTGTTAAGACTTGATGGGCAGCTAGTCCATCAAACTCCTGGCGCCAGTTTAATCACTAATCTCTATAAAACATCTAGAAGTGATGATATCACTATAATCTCTTTATTTTAGTGAATGTTCCCTGATACATGTTTCAATTAATAATTCCAGCATGCAGACACTGGATTAATACTCTATAAAAAATCCATTCCGATCATATCAAGAATTATAATGAAACACATATGAGTTCACCACTCATCAAGATTGTGGTCCATAATAAGCAAATGCTAAAATATATGTTTTAAGATTAAAGTAACGACCTACTTTATTCATTAAAACATACGTGATTCCAGATTCATTTAATAGTGTCATTATCAATAGTCAACTACTATTATGATGTGAAACTCATCATTCCCTTGAAGTAAACTCCTTTACTTACATAGAGATAAATCGCAACACTATAGTCTAACATAATCAAGCGACCAACTTGATTATTCAACTGTGAATTAATTAATTTATATTCTAATAATATACATGTTTCCCATACATCTTTATGTATATTACTTACAAAAGAATCTCGGTACCTTATGACTAGTTTTATTATGCTCATGCATATAAAACCAAACTCTTTTGTTTTATTAATAATAAATATTTTCATTACAAAAAGTAACTGGACAAAAATTAAGTTATAAGTAAATACACTTGCTTTCCAGGGCACTATATTTACATAACACCAACATTTTCCACTGAAGTTTAGATCTCTGTTTCATGAGAGAATAATCAAACCAGAAAGCTTTGGAATAGTTGTGAATAGCTACCTTTTCCATTTCTAGTAACTGAGAAGAACCAAGACTGTTATAGATTTGTTGTTGAATGTTATCCAGAATACCTTTTGCAGTGTATTGCCTATTTTGTTCTTAAATAATGTCTTCATTTCCATTTTCATTACCTTCAATTCCTAAAGATAATGTATTGCTTCAACCCCCCCCCCCTAAACCTTGTCCTTAAAGCTCTCCATTAGATATATAAAATTATTGAATCGAAAAGGCCTCTTTGGATGAGTATCACATGTCTATGTAATCATAGGAGAGTAATTTGAAAGACTACTAGTAAGATAATAGAATAACAATTAGGGAACCTTACCATCCATTGAATGTTTTGAAAGATTGCTAGTAAGATAAATAAAATAGCAATTGGGGAACCTCACCATCTACTAAATGTTTGCTAAGCTTCTATCAAGCTTTTTTCAAATGAAAATTTCCTTATATTGCCTACTATTCCATGTGAAATAATTACCTCTAACTAGTATATCAACTAGGTGAGTTTTTTCAACATAATTCCTTATGTTTAGACAAGGAATTGTCCTACATCTGGAACGTTCTACTTCATCTAACTTTAAGATTGAGTTAAAATCCCGTCTATTCATCCATAGAATGTTTATAGAGATTGCTATATCATTAATCTAATTCCAAAAAAAAAATTCTCTGGTAAGATGTATAGAATGCATATACAAATGAAGTACCTATGGATTGATTTGAGCACTTATCTAATATCTCTAGATCAATTAACTGCTAAAAAATGAATATTGTGTAGGCAAAAACTATGGATGAATCATATAGTATAACAATTTGTCCATATGAGTGAAGATTGTGGTTAGTAATCTCCTTGCAGTTAGTTGGAAAGTATTTAAGCAAGCTTTCATTTCCCTTTCCAATTCTTGTTTACAAAAAACTAGCAACTCAAACTTTATTTTGTATAACTAAGTTCTTAATAAGTATCTTTTTAGTAGGGGTATTAGCACCCTTAACATTCCAAAAGAGAATTTACATTAAGTTGGTACCTTGTTTAGAGTCCTCTTTTTTCTATTAGACCTCCTTATATTAACCATTTCAAATTGTTAATCTAAATTACCAAATTGATTATCACCGGGCAGCAACTATTAAACTTAAATGATTAGCACCATTAATCAATTTTGGTGTCTCAGGAATGTTCAGCTCATAAGTCATCTTTTCAGCTTCAGTAACAAGTATTACATATGATTGACCCACAACAGTATTAGCTAGTGGAGTCTCAAGATTATTCTGTTCAACCATCACTTGATGGACAATGTTGCCACTAATAAATGTAAATGCACAATTTTCAGCCCCTCCAATTACACTTGTTGTCTTATTAATTTTAACAACAGGTATTAAATCTAGTTGATCCATAATAATAATAACTAGTGAATTCCCAAGATTATTTTGCTCAATCGTCACCTAGTGGACAATGCTTCCTCCAATACACAACACCTTTGTATGTTTAATTTCACAGTTTAAATGTTAGATTCCAGCCACTCTAATTATGCTTGTTTACTTCCTCATAAGTGTTAAGACCCTCCTTATCTCTAGTACAATCACTCATGCACACCCCTACTCAAAGTTAAGTGATTAGATTGTTTTCTCCTTTATTAACATTATCTTGAATTCTACTCCCCTTAATACTGCTACTGCTTTATGTGTGCATAGGAATATTACTATTTTGTGCTGAAACTTGTTGTACATTCTCCATCAATTCATGAAAGTCACCTGTTATGAAAACTTTACCTGTTGGTCACCAGATTTTGTTGACAAAGGGATAAGGTTTTCATGCATAGGATATCCTTAACTAATCTTTCGTAGGTTGTAAGTCCTTATTGAGTCCTATAAAAGGTATGACTTCAGGTAAATCACTTGTTTTCCAATATTCCAAAGGTACCTTACGATTCCATCAAACTTGATCAACCATTAACGAGTAATCCTAATGTGCGTATATATCTATATTGGTATATTCTCTTACTTGAGTTCTGTAAGCTTGATATTTGGCTTCCAAAGTCAAAGAAAAGGTGTGTTGAACATATGCCATAGACCAGCTTGTAAAATCTTCCTAGCATCTTTAGGGGTAGCAAATTTGAACAAATAAACATCATCATTGTTAATAAATACCTCTAACAATCCATGATATTTTCAATGGTGTTGAGCCCACTACTTCATAACAGGTAATGCCACCTTATTATCTAGAAAAAATCCCAATAAAGTGGATGTCCATCGGTTAATAGCTGCCTTGATGATCTTTATCGGTGGAGAAACAATTCCCCAGTCTATAACCTCACTTGGTGGAAAAAATTTCAATTTCATCTCAAGTTTTGGATCTCTAATAAGTTAAACCCATGTCTTACGAATTCCATGACTTATATCTGCATTCTGTTCAGATGATGGTCTAGCTTTATCCATGGTGGCAAAAGGTGCAACAATATGGGGAATTTTGGTGGTTAATGGTAAGAATTCATTATCCATTGGTCAAAAGGAAGGCCTGAAGGGTAATGAGAGTTTTATAGGAGCAAAATCAGGGTAATGGATGTAGAAGAGATATAGGCAGACAATAACGCTGTGAAGATTAAAGAACGTGTGTAAAGAGAGGGAGTGTAAGTTATAGAGAGGGGGCTAGAGAGCAAAAGAAAACGAGCAAGGAAGAAACACAAACCACAATTGGGAGCTAAGAAAGGCTAGATATTACTGAACAAATTCACGCACGAGCCATGAAGTCCATGCAATTCATGCCATAGCAAAATAGTGTATCCACATTGGCATAAGTAAACTAAAGTGGAAAAGTAAGCTTGGTCTTATAAGAAAGACAAAGCTAACAAGTTGTGGGAGTATCCAACTTTTTTTTCTCTGCATAAGTTGCAAAAAGGAGTATGAATGAAGAGGCTTCTCCCTCCCACAATTAAGACTCTCCCAAAAACATTGAGTTCCCCCTCATATTCTTATCTCTTAAAGCCACCATCCACAAGACTTAGGATTTAGGGTGTAAATTAGAGTGAGTAATTTTGGTAACTAGTCACAACATCGAGAAAGGGCAAATTCGAGCTATATTGGAGTCATTAGAGCACAAGGTGGACTTGTAAAGCAAGAACGTAGAGAAAGGGGCTTATCATATTAGAAAGATAAGGTCTCACAAAACCTTCCTACATTGGTATCGGAGCATATATAGCTTGCTTTCATCCTTGAAATTGAGCCAAAAGAGAATAATGTCATATATGCTGAAATTTATTCAAGCATGTGTTAATGGCCATTAATGGCAATTTTTTATGTGCTTTGTTTTAGCTTGAATTTTTGCTATGTATATGTTCCTTATAATGTCAGAAACTTGTGCCTAAAGTTTGGTGAAAAACATATTTGAATTGAGTGAGATATTGCATGATGAAATTCTGGAAAAAATCTAGGTTTAAGCATGTATTTTTGGAAAGTTTAGGCCCATTTTTTGACTCGTTATAGTACTGTTTTGCATGAGATATATATATGGATATGTTCCATGTCACATTATCTTTTCTAAGGTATATTATATGCTAGAATTAGAGTTAAAATGAGTGAGAAACAATAGTCTGAAATAGGCATCGTGGCTATGAAAGACTGGAATTTTTGGAAAATCTAGATTTTTCGTAGTCACACAGCCATGTCGTAGGCATCATAAGGGGTGGCTCGTTTAGTAAAATTTTTCAAATGTTAAGTTATATGTTAGCCTAATTTGAAATTTTATTTAATTACATAAGTGAAATATTTTTTTCTATTAACTTTGGTTTTCATGCTTAATAATTGTGTATTATATTTATGAATTTATGCTACTTTTCATATATGTTATGGGTTGAATTTTATTATTTATTCATTTATGAATTAAATGATTGTTATTTATGTTATTGATAAATTGGATAATTATTTGTCTATGTGACTAATTGTTAATTAATGCCAACGGACATAAATTAAATAAAGATGCATTGATATTTTGAATTAGTGCTCATGTTGTGTGATGTATGTTTTTCAAAATATTTTCTTATATATAAGGAAGAAGATGTGACATCTGCATTTAATATGTGTTGTTAGAATGATGTAATAGGATTTAAATTGTAATTATTAATGTTTTGTACCATTAATATTGAGGCTTTATAAGGGGATGAATTTTCACACTAATTCTAAGTGTATAAATTGATTTTGGACATGAGGCACCAAAATATCAATGGATTCTTAGAGAAAGACTCACTAATGTATGCATGATTGGTTGATGTTATATTTAGTGGATGTGCTACCTATAATTAAAATTATCATTGGGTTAAATACAATTAGGCGCTTAATACTACTTATGTTGTTAGTGATAATTACTAGCAATTTTACGAAATTTTCGAATTGATAGTGTAATTGAGAGTTGAGCTAACTAATTGAGATTAGCATAAATAGATATATGCCTTAATTAAACTTGTACAATAATGTAGTGAAAAGGTAACCAAGAGTTCGATTATTGAGATAACCAAGAGAGAGAAACTTGATGGTAAAAACCATGACATCTGGCATATGAAGGTTTAATACCCTTTTAATAGACATAAGTTATTCGACCATCTAACCACCAACATGAGCCCACCCAAGACTGGGAATTCGGCCCAACATCACCGTGACTATGAGGCTTATGCTCTTTGGCAAAAGAAGGATAGAAGTGCATGTTTTACATTGTTAGCTTGCATACATGACAACCTTATTGGGGAGTTTAAGAACTACCCAATTCCCATAGAGATATGGAAACAATTGCGCCTAAAATATGAAGGGACAATAGCCACAAGGATTCGTGCCTTAACCTTTAGGTTCAATCAATACATGATCGACCTTAAGCATAGTATAGCTGAACATCTTAGGTTGATGTCCTTCATGATTCGAGAAATGAAGGCAACATGTTATAATCTCGCAGATGAGCAGTAGGTTCTTATTGTCATTATGTCACTTCTCAAGTCCTTGTGGGGATAAGTGAAGTTGGTCCTTACTCATAATGAGGCCACTAAGACCTTTGATGACATTCCCTGCCATTTAGAGATTGAGGTAGAGCACAGAAATGTAAACTACAGTGCCATTGCATTAGTTGCACAAAATGGGCATAAAGGTGATGGCCCTAAGTGCAAGAAGGGAAAAGTTAAGAACCAAGGGCCTCGAGAAGGACAAGTCGCTAGACGTCACAAAGGCAAATGCAGGGGTAAGAAGGATAAGTCCGAACTTATATGCCCGTGAGGTTTGTCCTTACTTACCTTTTTTGTACATGCCTTTGTTTGCACACATGCATTTTTTGCTCATTATTTCCATGATTGGATTTATTTCCATAATTGGATTATAGATATGAGAGCAACAAAACACATGACCTGCAGCTATGCAGGATTTGTAGATTACCATCGCTTACCGATAAGTAAACATTTTGTAATAATAGGGAATAGAGCGGAGGAAAGGGCCCTTGGTAAAGGAACCTACCAACTTACTTTGAGTAGTGGATGCAAACTACTCTTACATGATATGCTTTATGTAACCACTATTCGATGTAAGCAACATGTAACCGCTATTCGATGTAATTTACTTTTAGTATCGACACTAATAGACTTAGGTTTTTCTTTTTTTGTTAGTAAGATTAATGTGTCTATTTATCTTAATGATACCATTTATGGTCATGGGCACTTTTGTAATAGTTTATTTATTGACTTAGAAGATGCATCTGAATCTCATAAATAATTTGCTCATGTTGCTTCTTCTTCTTCTGTTGATATTGAATATGATTCTGTTAAATGACATGCTTGATTAGGACGTATTGGATAAGATAGAATGTCCAATTAGCTAAAGGAGGGTTATTGGGCTCTCTTGCCAATGTGAGTCTTCATACTTGTGAGCCTTGTCTCACTGGGAAAGCTAGTAGAAAGCCTTTTGGTAATGCTAAGAGGGTTTTATATCCTCTAGAGTTGATCCACTATAATATTTGTGGGCCTATGAATGTGAGAGAGCATAATGGCACGACTTACTTTATCACATTCATAGATGATTTCTCACAATATGGCTTAGTATTTCTGTTGTCTCACTGCTTATAAGCTTTGTATTATTTCAAATTCTTTGTAGCTGAGGTTTAGAATCAAAAAGAGAAGACCATTAAGGCTCTTCGTACTAATAGAGGCCTAGAGTATCTCTCTGATTAGTTTAGAGAATTTTGTGAGAATAAGGGAATACGTTGACAGTTAACGATTCTTGGAACTTTGCAACAAAATAGGGTTATAGAGAGAAGGAATAGAACTCTGTTTGACATAGTTAGGTCGATGATGGCTCAAGCTAACCTCCCGATTAAGTTTTAGGGGGATGCCCTTATAACTGCAGCATACAACCTTAATCAAGTGCACACTAAGTCTATCCCGACTACTCTATATGAGTTATGGATTAGAGATAACCCTAATTTGGAAGGCTTAAGGCTATAGGAACTGTTGGTTATGTTCACCATTCTTCTCGTAAGTTTGGGAAGTTAGGCCCTAGAGCTAATAAAAGTGTGTTTATTAAATATTATGAGCATTCTAAAGGCTATATGATGTATGGTGAACATCATAGAGGGCTCATTGAGGATGAGTCTCAAGATGTAGATTTTTTAGAGGATGATTTCCCTAGTATTGGTTAGATCAAACAAAGTCTTAAGCCCTATGAGTTAGAAGAACATTAAGACGAAGTTCCCCAAATGGATTTAGATTCACAATCTATTCCGATGACTATTGAGGTCAGTAGGAGCATAGAACCTAAGTCTCAGTCTCTAGAATTGCGTAGAAGCCAACACGGAAATGTTTCATGTAGACACTTTGAAATAGAAGGTGGGTCCTTCTTAAGCGTTTCTGTTGATGATAATGAGTCTTCTTTTTTTGAAGAAGTAATGAACTCACCAATTTTGAGTAAGTGGCTTACAGCAATGGAAGACAAGATGGAATCCATGGTTTAGAACCATGTGTGGTACTTAGTCGATATACCTATTGGGCATAAAACCATTAGAAACCAGTGGGTGTTAAAGGTTAAACATAAGGCAGATGGATCAATTGATAAGTATAAGGCCCGATTAGTGGCGAAAGGTTACACTCAAAAGGAGGTTGTGGATTATGATGGGACATTTTCTCTTATGGTGAGATTTGTGTCTATTCATCTTATCCTAGCTATTATTGCACATTTAGATTTGGAGTTGTTCCAAATGGATGTTAAAATGGCATTTCTCAATAGAGAAATAAATGAAGAGATCTATATGGATCCACCCATTGGGTTTTGAGCAAAGGTACCAGAGCATAAAGTGTCACTTGAGATGTTCCATTTATGGCCTAAAACAATCATCTAAGCAATGATATCTGAGATTTCATCAAGCCATTACATCGATAGGCTTTGCACTGATTAAAAAGGACCATTGTGTATATATAAATAGACAAGATAATATGTTTCTTATACTCTCTTTATATGTAGATGGTATTTTGATAGCTGGGAATGATATGGAGATGATCATTGCCACTAAAAAGTGGATGTCCTATACTTTTGAGATGAAGGACATGGATGAAGCAGATTATATTCTCAGGGTTAAGATCTAAAGGGATCGTTCTAAGAGATTTCTATGTTTGTCTCAAGAAACCTATATTAATAGGATCTTGGAACATTTCCATATGTATAACTGCAAACCTATTGACACTCTAATGAAGAAGGGTTTATACTTAAGTATGGATTAATATCCTAAAATAGAGGAAGAAAAATAATAAATGGCTAAGGTGCCATATGCAAGCATTGTCGGTAGTCTAATGTATGCTATGGTGTGTATTCAACCTAACATATGTTTTATAGTTAGGATGGTTAGTAGATATCAAAGTAATCCTAGACCTGTGTATTATACAACAGTCAAAAGGATACTTAGATATCTAAGAGGAACCATTAACATGGCTCTGTGCTATCAAGGTGGGAGCTTTAAATTAATTGGATATAGTGATGTCAATGCATCTGTTGATAGAGACGAGCAAAAGTCCACGTCTAGATATGCTTTCATTATTAGAGTAGGAGCCATTTCTTGTTGTAGCAAGAAACAACAGTGCATGTCATTGTCCAAGATGGAATTCGAGTATGTTGCATGTACCTTGGTGGTGCAAAAGGCAATATAGTTGAGGAGATTTTTTAGGAGCCTCAACATTATCGAGGATCTTCATAAGGCCATAGTTATCTATTGTGATAACACAGCGACAATTGCTTATGCAAAGGACCTGATGTATCATGGAAAGACAAAGCATATAGATACTTGCTACCACTCCATCCGTGATATCATTGCACATGGACATGTGGTCCTAAAGCATGTCTTTACTAGAGATATGATAGTTGATCCTTTTACTAAACCCATTGCTAGAGATACTTTGCAAAAGCACATTAGGGCTTTAGGTTTGTTGAGGATTTGGTTTATTTATACATTTACTTATGCATTAATGAAATATGTTTTTCATTTTAATCCTATGTGAATTTACATAGTAAATTAAGGTTTAATTGAAAATGGTACATATCTAAAAATTGTCATCAGGCTTGATGTTGCTCTCTCACACAAGAACATCGCCCCAGTGCTATGTTAGTGAGTGGGATGAGACAAAGTATTGTAAGGTACAAAATGATAGGCAATCTCCTTAATTATTGTGGCGTGATTAAGGATTTTGTATGTTGCCTTAGTTGAGTGATAAGATGAGACTTGATTAGTCTAACATGGAAAGTGTATCCATATAGCCTGTATGAAGCCAAATTTGAGTCTGTGGTGGTTTAAGTCGGTCACTTTATGGAGTGATTGGACCGTGTTTCGTATGGTGTTATTTAAAGCAAGACAAACCCTTAGTGAGAGCTCCACCATAGTATGCATTTCATACGTATGTGCTTAAGACGACTGAATAAGGGAGTGATGAATAGGTCCCTTCTTCATCATTTTGTGTGCCTTGTGAACATTTAGTCCACCTTTATACCCTTTAGAACTTTGACCTATGTCATGAAGTTGAGAATTGGTGTTGCTACTTTGGTATATTATCCAAGGGCTAGGAATGATGCGGTCTAGTGGAGTGTAACTAGGAAAGCAGCCAAGACTTCATAGATTGACATGAGTGTCTAAGGAAAAATCATTTTGATATCACACAAGATATTTGTGACTCATTTCTTGAGCGGTTATAAAGACATTAGTTGTCGATAGACATGAGTTGTCTATATAAAGTAACTATGAGTACAAATACATTATGGAATTTTACATAGCTCTTTGTGAAAAAAGGGATCAGATATGCAAAATCTAGTGTGATTAGAAATGATTTAGGGTATAACGAGATCTTGAGTGACGTTACATTAGTTTGATGGTGACTTAATGTAACGATCCTCGCCAGTACCTTTCTTGAATGGTGGAATGCTCCACTTCCTGTATGATAGTGAGAATGAATATTTGAGGTTGAGAAATACAATATAAGTTATTATGAACAAAGAATTTTTTGTTGCGAATAGGCATGTATTGCTCTTTCTATAGTGGAACACATGTTGTTGTCAATGTGTACAAGTGGGAGATGTAGCAAAATAGTGTGTCCATATTGGCACAAATAAACCAAAGTGGACAAGTAAGCTTGGTCTTACAAGAAAGACAAAGCTAACAAGTAATTGGTTAATTGTGGGAGTATCCAACTCTTTTTTCTCTTCATAAATTGCAAAAGAGAGTATGAATGAAAAGGCTTCTCTCTCCCACACTTAAGACTCTCCCAAAAACATTGAGTTCTCCCTCATGCTCTTATCTCTTGGAGCCACCATCCATAAGGCTTGGGATTTAGGGTGTGAATTAAAGTGAGTAACTCTGGTAACTACTCACAACATCGAGAAATTCGACCTACATTAAAGCCATTAGGGTACAAGGTGGACTTGTAAAGTAAGAACATAGAGAAAAGGACTTGTCATATTAGAGAGGTAAGGTCTCGCCACACCTTCCTACACATGCTTTGAATTCTCCTACTTCTTTATATATAAGTTATAAGATCTCCATTTAATTTATATAATTATAGAGTTAACTCTAATAACAAAAAATTTATTAATCTACATAAGCTATCCATGAACTTGTATAAAGAGAGATAATTTGTATATAAAAATTTTCTTAATTTTATAATAATTTAATTATCAAAATATTACATTATAATTTTTAATTATTTAAAATTAATTAATCTATAAAAAGAACCTCGACACCTTTAACGATAATGACAACCAGCACCACTAGTGAAGCTTACATTAAGATATCAGTTTTGATTATATGGGTTCTTTTCTTAATAAGAAACTCTTTTACAACCAATTGATGACATCTTAGTTTTGTATAAAACATCCATATGATCAACAAAATTATTGTTATTAAATTCATGACTAACCCATTAAACACCATTTGGTATATAAAATTAGGCTTAAGCAATGATGCTTAATGATGATATTGAATGTCACTCACACAAAGCTACAATCTATAAAATCAGTAAGGAACCGACTATACCAATACAAAATATTATTTATATTCAAAGTAGACATTATTTGCTTATAGATTTCTAAAGTCAACCTACAAGTGGATGTTGTCATGATCTGCATATTTCATAGCCCACAAGAAGAGATTTGGTGCAAAGAAGATTCTAGAATTCTCTTCAAAAGATTATAAGAGCATAGAACCTTCTAGGACATTATAAAGTCTTTATAAAAGCTTATGGAACCTTCTGGAACCATGAGGAAGCTTATGGAATTTGTTGGAATGTTATGAAACCTTATAAAACATTATGGAAGATTGTAGAACTTTATAGATAGTTTTATGATGTATATAATGTAGAATAGTATAGAATATTTTAGATGTGTATTGTATTGGATCAAGTAGATCCTAGCCATCCATTTAGGAGATGGAAGACTATAAATAGCTTTAGGGTCCTCGTTTATAACATCCATCTATCATCTAACAAGTTAGTATTCTTTAAGCATTCTCCAAACTCTCCTTTAGTCTCTTGTGTTCTTTGTTCATTATGCTAGTCTCATACTTGGTATTTTCGATTAAAACTGACTTATTTGGTTGAATAACAATCAAGAGTTGAACAATTTGTTGCTAAAATGCCCAAGTCCATTACAATTGTTATCAGAGTGCTAGGTTGAAGATGTTAAGAAAAAAAAGTGAGATCACTAATATTGAAGGTTCCGAGCAATTGAGGAAAGAGAAGTCAATGTTAAGAGATGTCATAACCAACATTAATGCAAGGCCTTGCTAAAATGGAGCTCGCAATAGTTAAGCGGTAAGAGAAGTTTAACAAGCACTATAAGAGTTAAGACATTTGGTGACAACTTTTTTGTGATAGTTAACTATCATTTCGTCACAAATATGAGGTTTTTTGTGACAAAACAATTGATTGACACTATTGTTTAGATTAACTATGATAATTTATCTTTTTGTCACTAATACAATGGTAATTGTGACAATTTAGTATCTTTCACAATTAAATTGTCACTATTAATACATTAATAGTGTCAAAATTTCTTTTATCACCAAGTTATGTCACTAAAAGCATATGCAATTGGTGCCAAAATAATTTTGGCAGGAATGAATTATAAATGTGACAAAACAAATGTTCGTCACTAATTTTTTATATTTGCTATGACAAAACATAGTTTGGTCAGTAATATTTTTCTCTTGTTGTGATGAAATGGTTTACCGTCACAAGATATTTTACTTTTTGTACAAAAACTCTTGTCAATAAAAATTCAATTAGTTGGTTTCTACTTAATATTGTCAAAAAAACATAACTATCACTATAGTCACTACTATTCTTAATTTAGTGACAACTTTTTTGTGACTAACTATTATTTATCATAGATATGGAGTTTTTTGTGATAAAACAATTGATTGACATTGTTGTTTGGATTAAATGTAATGATTTATTTTTGTGATAAAATGTGATAAAATAATTGATTGGCACTGTTGACGAAAACTTTTGTCCTTAAAAAGTCAATTAGTTAGTATCTGCTTAATATTGTCACAAAAACGAAACTATCATTATAATGGCTCAAGAGAATCCCATAAAACAAAACGGTGAAACCGAAGTTTACACCATGAACAAAATGAGTCCATTTTTTTAGAGCTCATGTACCACAAGCGAGTAGCCAGGAGAAGGCTTTAGGTCAACGTGCACGTGACGAACAGAATGGTATCTCTCTTAATGACTGATAGATGTGCATTAGGATATGTTTTTATAGGTAATTGGCATGTGTTTTCTAGCATAATTGTTGTTTATTGTTCTA
>JANQAP020677703.1:0-13290 GCA_026874005.2 Erythroxylum coriaceum | reverse complement strand
TCTTTTATGAACTTTAGTTAGATCTTAGTTCTTTGAGTTAGAGAAATCAAGAATAGATCAAGCTTAAGTTCATTCATGGATATTTAGGTTTAAGGAAAGCTTCATACGTGTGTGTTGAATAAATGAAAATATATGTGTTTGAAGGGAATCAAACTACTCAAAGTCAAGAGTAAGGAGAAGAGTAAGTTTGATCTTGGAGGTATCAAGTAAAATAAGTGGGTAATATGTTTATAGTTTTGTGACGATGAGCAAAAATATTTGTATGTATGAATGCTATAAATGTTTTTCTTGACTCATTGTGAATGTGGGAAAACCATTCTCTGAATTTATGTCATGTTTGTTTGTATAATTGTGTTGCTTTATGCTAAAGAAAAATAGAAACTTAGGAAGCATGAAAATATGATTATGATATGTATGCATCTGAAACCTGTTAAGTGGTAAGAGGGATACCATTTCTTTCGTCACGTGCACATCGACTTAAAGCCTTCTCTCGGTTGCCCTCTTGTGGTATATGAGCTCTGAAAAATGAACTCATTTCGTTCATAGTGTAAACATCGGTTTCGCCATTTCGTTCTATGGGATTCTCTTGAGCCATTTTCTTTGTGCATTGCATCCTAAATTGTTGGATATGGAGCACATTTGAATGATATTTTATGATGATTGAATGAAAATATGAGCTGAATTGTGAGGTAATCTATTTCTGATATATGTGAAAGTCTTAAATTTTGAATGTGATTTGTTAAGTCTAGTATGTGGTTTAAATATATATCTATACTTGATTGTGTGTGGTTCGTTATCGCTGGCTATAAACATATTAGCCACTGAGTTTCCTAGCTCACCCTACTATTTTTCCACTACTCAGGTGAAGAAAGAGCAGATCAGCAATAAACTTTACAAAACTTCGGTAGACTCCAAGGATCTTTAACATTTATAACTTAACTAGTTAGTTAAAATCACTTTCGGTACTTTAGAAACATATTAAGCATAAAGATTCATGATTGTATTTTTTATTATGCTACTGTTGTGGTTTGGATATGAAATTTGAGGTTGTGCTAAGACTCTGTTTCATTGAAAGTTTATAGTAAAAGTTGCATAAATTCTCTTATGTTTAAGCGCAGAATTTTCTTTTCTGTTGCATTGACATTGTGGCTGGGAATAAGTTTTCTGTTTGTGTGATAAGTCTTGGATGGAATTTCTAAAGTAAAATTGTTTAGATTGGAAGTTGTATGTATGGAATTGAATGTTGGATTCAGGTCTTGTGGTTGCAGTTATTGGTTTTGCATATATATATAAATGTTGATAGCAGATGAATGAAAATAGTGAATAAGGGTTAAAATGCAGTATAAAACTTTAAGGGCATAAACTGCATAGATTTATGCAAAATTAGACAAAAGTGTTTTCATGAAAGTTGTAGAACTTGTTCTTAGCTTTCTAACGACATAATTTTTGAAATTGTTGGATTTTTGGGTTGCAAGTTATGATGGTTAGAAGGGAGGGAGTGCGGCTAGAAAGTCGCAGCTCTCTTCTTCATTTTCTTCTCCCTCAGGCCGGTGCATATTTCACTCACGCTTGTGACTCTTTTAACTCCTTTCATGCCCATGCATGTTTCCCTCACCCCCATGGCATCTCCCATTGTCAAGTTGTGACCATTTTATGTCACAACCGTGACATCCCTCTCCAATTATCACTTGTGACAATTTCATGTCACAACCGTGACATCCCTAATCCTATTGTCACGGCTGTGACATTATTATGTCATGGTCATGACACTTCTATGGAAAATTCGTGGTTGTGACATTTTTATGTCATGACTATGACAATTACAAATGTTGGACAAAAATATTTTAGTGGTTAAGTTCTAAGTAATTATATGTGTTATCCGACCCCCATTTTAATTTATTTTCATGTCTAAAATTAATTTATGGCATTTCATTATTAATTTTGTATTACAAAAAGTCCCACCATGCATTGCCTTTAACTAAATTATGTTCCCAAATTTATTTAATTATTATTTCATTAAATCCCAATTGTGGCCTGTAGTCACCATGAAGTCCGAATCGAGACCCGGACTTAACCAAACTACCCTCTAAAACATTATGCATTCCACCATTATTAACATCCACATACTTAAACTTTTTCTTGTTCTTAAGCAAAGACAAACCAAGGAAAACAAAACAAACCAATCAAAATTAACGACAAAACATACACATATGTAATAATGGGTCAATGGAATTAAACTTCACGAAACAAATTTAACTACTAACACGATCCCTCAAGTTGTTCTAACTTATTAACTAGTGAAATCTGTGTTTAAGTATTTTAGACCAAATATACAAAATAATCTAGTCCTTAATGTCAAACTCATTCACTCTTATCACTTACACACACACATTGATAATTATTTGGTCAATCAAAATTGTAACTATCCTTAAGTAGCTTTTCATGAAAATTCGAGCTATTCATTAAGATCAGTAGGACTTATTAATTAACACACTATTTTTGTTACTTTTAATTAATATGAACCTAGCCTTTTAACACAAAGGCAAACATAAATGATGAATGCCCCCCGGTTACTCAACCAGGCCATATTTTTATTAAGCAACTTGGTTAGAATGTCATTATAGTCTTTTAACTCGAAGGCAAACATTTGTCATGAACATCCCCCGATTACTCAATTACATCACATTCTTAGCTGGCTACTGGCTCTGTTCATAACCCGATTTGTTTCAAAAAGTGTTAACAAAATAGTTATTTATTGAACAAAACACACATTATTTTAAATTATTTTTTTTATTGCCTACGTCATTTCTTTAGCTAATCATTCTCGTGAAAAGTACTAATAATGCCACGTATTTGATTGACCTAAAATTATAAATGAATGTGGTAAATTCTAAAGTGAACGAACCAACATCATATCCTAATTAACATGCATATTTAATCCAAGCAACCTAGAACACTAATTTCACAAGCTAATAAATCTTCGCAAGCTAAAGGACTATGTTCAGGCTAACTTAATTCCGTTAAGTCCTAGCCATTAAAACATTAACACAAATCACATCATGCAATCCTAAATAAAACTAACATACAACATGTAAAATTCACATTCAAATAAAAAAATATAATGCATACAACCCTCCCTACACTTGGACAACACATTTTTTTCAATGTGAGAAGAACAAATAAATAATACATAAGGTGGAAATAAAAATAACGAAACAAGAGAAACAAGAGAATAATTGAAGATATCAATAAAATAAAAGACAAGGGTGAGAGTGTAGAAACCGTCATGGTGATCGAGGTAGTGATAGTGTCGGAGCTGGTAGTTGAACACCTTAAGCCTCAAAATATCTGTGAATACGTTGTATGTCCTGTCTTTGATGTGTTTATTCTCTAGCCATCTCCTTCAACACTTTGGCATTTTTCGAAATGGATTTGTTAATGTTTGAGACAAATTCCATTACCTTCTCCCATCTTGTTTGTTCTTCTTCTTCTGACTCCTCGCTGGTTGAGTCCTCCTTTTGTTGCGGTGGTGTCGAGCTCAAATTGGCCTATCCTATCCTAGTCTTGGCATGAGATTTAACATTGATATCTTGAATATATTGTGGGACTTGAAGATTTTAGCTCTCTTCAAGTGACGAGTGTGAAGAAACTTAGGACAATGGACAGTTAGTCCATTACAGTTAACACCATAGTACTCTACAATGGCTGCGATCAAGTTCCCTATGCCCAAATTATTACTACTCTTTCTTAGAGAAGCAGTAATTGCATTAAAGATATGGGTGGAGATATAAAATTGGGCACTATGATCCATACATCATAATAGAAAAAGTTCTTTCATTAACTACTTGTTAGTTTCAGTTTGACATTTTGTCATATAAATTTGTGCAATAATAAGTGTTTAGGGCTTTTAATAATATTATTGTGGGCATTTTTAGTATTGAAGCTCTCCAGCCCAGTCAGCTCTATCTAGTACTAGGTGGCACGAAAGTCATCGTGCTGATCGACTATGGTTGAGCTAGGGAATACACTAATTTCACACAAAATGTCATCGGGTAACCCATATGGTTGACCACACAACCAAAACCATAGGTCCTTAGGGTTGGTTGGCGTAAAGTGAAGGGGGGTGAAGAATTTTAGGTTTAGTTCCTTGTAAATAGGATAACTAAATCACATGAATTTTTTTCAGTAAATTCTTTTACCTAAAGCCTCAACTCGTTCTCTCAATCCAATTGTTTCTAACATGTCAAAATCTAAGTACTTAGGCACAATAATGTTCTTTAGATGAAGGATGTGATAACGATTAACTTACTTCTCTGAGAAGATCAAGAAAGGTGCATCATAATTCACTGCCTGTTTTGTTATCCGTGGCCTGATACTTAGACTTTTCCTTTTAGTTGGGTTCACTTAACCATCTACTTATTGCGTGATCCCATTGTATTAAGAGTTGTGAAAAGTTTGGAGAGAGTTGAAGGCTTAAACATGGGTGGCGAGAAGTGAGAGGAATAATGAAACTCCCTGAATCTTCTAATGAATCCAACAGTTTATCCTGTAAGAGTGCGAGTTGTTCGTATTCTTCTTCAGTCCTTACCTCTTCTTCTTATTTCACTTCATGCACAGAGATCTTCATATTTGATTCAAGCATTATGTCCGTTGTCATCTGTTCTTCTTCTTCTTACTCCTTTAAAGATTCAACCACATCAATTTTCTTGAATGAGTCACCCTCCTTCTTCTCCTCTTAGTCTTTTGCAAGGTGGGATTCATCTTGTTTTTCTATTAGTTCTTCTAGCTCTTTCACACTCCTAAGTGTGATAACCTTACACTACTCTCTTAGATGTACTTTAATATTTCTTAGACAGTTTTCCACATTTCTTTCACAAAATTCACAGGAAAGTTGTCTCATTTGAAGCTCTAAGCTGTGAACAGAAGAGGCATGGTCTTTCGTTACTTGCTCAAAATTCTTTTCCAGTCTCTTCTGGGCCTCTTCCATGTTTATAAGCTTATCTATGATCTATTCCAATTTAGAATCCCATGAACTAGACTCTTCTTACTGAAATCCTAATAGGTCTTGATGCCCTATATCAGTCCTTACATAATTAGACCAATCGAAATCTTGATGCCCTATATGATTCCTTACATAATTAGACCAACAGAAATCTAAGTAGTTCTTCCATCCCAGATTGTACATGCTCAAATAAGGATGATGACTTTCTCGACTAAATTGTGCCCCATTGAAGTTCTCAAAGGTCCTTTGCTCCCTATAATGTGTTTCCTCCATCAACGTTCTTTCTATCTCTTCTTCACCTTTAACTTTTGCGAATTCCTAATTATTGTCTTGTGATGTCCAAATTAATGTGTCTTCTACTTTGCACCTAAACTTCCTTCTTTTACTTCTTTCCATTTTTTTGTTTTTAATTAATTTCTTATGATTGGATACTATAATCACAAGAGATGGTGAAAATTCCATAGACTAAAAGAATTAAACTAATTATACTAATTCCCCAGCAATGACATCAAAAACTTGTTGAGACAAGTTTTAATATATTTAAAACCCTTAAAATACTACAAGCACACAGGTCGTGGGTATAGTATGTATGGTGTTGATCCCTCGAGGAGCTCTTGAACTAGTATAATTCTAATTTATCTAAAGCCTAAAGAACTATTAAAAAGAAAAAAAACTGCACAGAGAAGTAAACACGTGAAGATGATTGATTGGAATCAAAATGTAAAATTAACACATAAAGAGTCAAAATGAGCATCTCCAAAATTAACAATGGAAATCACACAAGGAAGAATATTTGAATATGAGAAGGGGAATTTATCCTATCATCAAATGCTAAAATGATTACTTTTTAGTTAATACGATATCAGTCCTAGACTTTTGAAGGGTGGATTACTCCCTATCGAGTTATAATCATTAAACCATAAATTGTAACCCTTAATTGAATTATAGAATTCGCAGTCTTTCAATTAACAAAAAAACCATAATTCTAATCAGAACTTAAGCCCTCTAATAGACAACCGAGTCCTCACACGAGATCTCTCTTTATTTAAATTCCCGATTTTATTATTTGCGTGATCTATTAGATTGTTTAACTATCATTACTCAACGTAATCATTTTTTATTGGTTCACTCTCTCGATTTGTTATCAAAGCATGCAAATATAATAAAGAGCCACAACACCTAATGTAATAACATCAAAAGAAATCACATAAATGTTGATTCAAGAACAAATCCCTAAAGAAGTTTAGAACATCATTCTCAAACCCGAATCCATCACTATCAAATCCATCTTATACATTTAAAAGAAAGAACAATAAAGATGAAATGAAAATTACTTAGAAGGGTCGAAAAAGATCGGGAAGATGGTAACACAACAACCCCTTCTTCTCCTTCTTTTTTTCTCCTCCTTCTCTCTTCTTCTTCCTCTCTCCTTGGATCTTTCTCAAAGTGGCAGAGGTTTGAGCTATTTTCTAGATCATTTCTCTTGCCTTATATATTATTTTCCATTTATGGTAAATCTTAGGATTTTTTGGTGCCTAAGAAGTCCAAAAAGTCCCTCGAAAACTTAAGTCCAGAAAATTGTCCATGTCTTCTTTCACATATGCCACGATCATGGCCTTATATTTTGGCTCCTTGTCACGATCGTGGCAGAGCCTTAACACTTCTGTCATGATCATGGCCAAAGGCCATGATCTTAAGCCTAGGCTTTGATCCAGGTTTCCTTCGAATCCTCTCCGTTCTTAAATATTTGATCTAAAACACTAATAAACACTTCAAGGCACCTCAAATATAAAAAGTTTAAGCTCAGTGGCATGCCCTAACCTATAAAACACTCAAAACACAAATGTGTAACTAAATAACATAATCCTAACCTAAACATGCACTAATTATTTAATTTAACAACTAAACATATTCTAAACTACGCACTATGCAATCCACCATTATCACTAATTTCATCCCTTATTCTTCTTCACTAATCTATTTCTTCTAGTTCTTTTATTCCATCCTATAAATAAAATATTCTATTTCTTATCTTGTGTTTGATGCTTCACTTCTTTCCCTCACTGGCGTACCTTATACTTCTATTTTTATTCCTATATCCAGCTTCTTATTCACCTATTTACCATTGATTATATCCCTAGTTTCTTCCACAGTCCTTTCTTGATTTGTTTGCTCTTCCATATTCCTTTCTTGTACTACCAATTCATCTAAATTCCTAACTTGTTCTGTTAATTCTTCAACACATTATATTTTCTATATCAGATTTTCCTTCATAGTCGTAGCTCGTTCCTACTTGTCATTTTTATTTCCCATTTTTTCAGTTAAACTACACTCCCCTATTTCTATAATTACTTTCACATTTACATTCCCCTATTATATTTCTTTTTTCATCCACACTTGTTTATCTTCCTTAGCCTTAGGTCTCCACATATATGTAATCCCTATTATATCTTCCTCCAACTCTTTATTCTCTTTAAACCTTATGATCCTAAGTTTGTTAAGGAGTTTTTTTCCTTACATCTACATCCATATAGGCCCTTGCTAAACCAATTCTTTTCATTAAGGTTGCGTTTTGATCCAATCTTAGTGGTGTTCCTATTTTACTTGCAATATAACTTAACCTATTAGCAGACTAGTATTCTAACGGGACTTTGCGGATGTTAAACCATAAAGGTATACATTCTAACTTAATTCTATCCAAGGAGACTCCAAGCTGCCATTTTTTGAGGAAGATTGGGTGACGTATCACATGCCAAGGCCCTACATTAAACACCTTCTGATCACTATCTTCTCAACTGAATTTGAAAATGAATAACTTATCCTCTTTCACCATAATGTTCTCTAGCCCTCTATTCTTCCAATTTACATTAGCCCATTTCTAAATTAATAAAAATGCCAGTCTCTTTTTCAAAAAGAAACCCACCAGGGAGGAGCTCCATTTCTTGGTACCTTGTTGTAACACCTCCAATAGGCCTAAATCAGTTTTTCCTTATCTGATTCTACAAACTTAGTTTACCCAGGCGTTCTGAGTCTCCTACCATTGATCTCCATTTACCTTTTAGGAGGCTAATTATTCTAGTTTAAGGTAGGGAAGTCTGTTTTGTTGTTAAGGAGAAAGGAAGAAGGTTCATGGGTTATAGGTTCAGGTTTCTATGTTGTTGTTAAGGAGACAGGAAGAAGGTTCATAGGTTATAGGCTCAAGTTAAGGTTGGGTCTTGTGTTTTTTAGGCTCCATTAGGTGTTTAAAGGTTTATCAATAGAATGTGTGGGATGATGGGAAGTAGGGAACAAAAATGACTGGTCAAGGGAAGATGAGGAAAAAAGGGACTCAAGAGGAGAACATATTAGATTTGATAAAGCATACTACAAGGGGATAATAACTTTTTTAAGCTTATTATAATCTCTGTTACTTATTTTATTAATTGATATCTTGAATTAGACAAAATTTGTCTATAAATAATTTATTTTATTATTGATTATTGATTTTAATTAGTATGCAAAAGGAAGATAGTTAGAATAAACGTCCTTTTATAAGTCATATTTTTAATAGACATTGAGATAGTAAATTTTGAATGAAAATTACATATTATTTACAAACATAAAATCATATTCTTTTTCGTGAGCCTTTGAGCCTAAGAGTAAAAATACATAAATTTTTAAGGTATTTTATTCTTTCATATGTATTATTATGCATAGTTGAATAATTCTAGAACTTGCTTTTATCATACATATTAAGAACATAATTGTTAAATTAGAAGCATTAAAGTGATAAAGGCACTTAGATTCAACAATTTTTTAAGTCTATTTCTTTGATAATTACCCCACCATATTTTATCCCTTATGAGCAACCAAATTTAAACCTTGGCCTTTTTCATTGATTGTAACCCAAACTATGAACTTTTATCCCATCTTTCTTGGAAGCCTTTATATTGTGTTGAACCCTAAAAGTATTTACAATTACTTGATTATTTGAAATTTAGAATTAAAATGGTCTATTATTTCTTTAATTGTGGTACATAATTAATACAATTATATTGATTGAAAAAATGGAAAAAAGAAGTATTGAAGCATTATTCCAATGGATTCATATTATGAAGGAACTATATTCTGAAAGAACAAGTTTCTGGTAATCTTTTCTATTATAAATTTATTTAAATTTTAGCAACCTTTATATTATCCCAATCATACCTTACCTAAGCTCCATTAAACCTTTATAAAGATCTTTTGATTTTTATTTCTAGTTTACTTATAAGTGGTAGAGATATAATAATATTGCAAGCCTAAGCTTAAGAGTTTGACTATGCATTGATTTGAGAATTCTTATACTTTTCACCCTGAACATTTGAGTGCATTGAGTGAAAGCTTAGTAAGGCTATAAAGATTTGTGAATTTTATTTAAAAAAGGTTATTGACTTGATTACTAATGATATTGACGTATGATAAATGCATATTTGGCTATAAACGTGGGGATGTTTGATAAATGCATATTTAACTATAATTATATACCCATATTTAACATGTTTTACTTGATATTTTATAGTTTTGTTGTATATTTGGTACTTAATTCTCTCTAAGTTCATTTTGACAGATGAATAATTGATCATATTTTTACCTTATATTAGTTATATGTTTGCTTGATAAATATACTTTTAATGTATATTTGGTACTTAATTTGGTCCAAGTGTGTATATAGAGTATAATTGCCTTCATAGACTTAAAAGAGAAGAATTTGGATGAAAACGAGAATAAAACGAAGATTTGAAGCACAGAAAGGATGCACGGCCGTGTAATAAGCTGTGCAGATTCATGATTTTTGGGAATTTTGGTTATGCATGGTCTAATGCACGACTGTGCATTAGTCCATGCATCTCTTTAAAACCCTAAATTTCAATATAAAAAGATGTATTTGGCCTTAAATCAAGGGAGCAGACTTCAGGAGGTGATTCCAAACTTAGAGATCTTTTTCAAGGGGCGATTTTGATCTAGAGAAGCAAAAAACATGAGGAATTCATCAAAAAGATCCATCATAATATAAGATCAAATCTCTACATCGCAAGAATATTCGATAGAAGATAATCTGGGAGGTATAGAATTATGAACCCATTGTTTTCAATTCGTTTTTCTTTCAGTGTATGTTTGATTTTGTGTTTGATAGTGTATATGTTTGATTTTGTGTTCGATAATGTGTAACTGAACATCTTGTTAGTATTTGGGTTTGATGAATCCTATGTTAATACTTTGATATGATTTTGATTCTTTTACTAATGTAATTGGATTAATTGTTATATTGTGATTTGATTACGTGTTTTACCTATGTTTTAATAGACTCATAAATATTAGATCATAATTTGAATTCATATATAAAGATTGAGAAATCCTATTAATGAATAGAGCTATCATAATTGAAAGGAGTTAATTGTAACCCTAAAGATAGGATGACATAGATCTTTCAGATTAAGGTCAAACCAATAGAGGGATTCACAAATCTGTAAATTAATCTTATAAACTTTAATCTAATTAATTCGGTTGAAAACCTTAGGTTTAGTTGTTAGCAGACTCAAGGTCAGCTATTAACATTCCATAGGAATCTTCACGATGCAATAAATTAATAAAATAATTAAGTAATAAAAGATCAATCTGTTAAGGGTTTAGGGAGATTCAAAACCTAGATACTAATTATTGATATCGGTAATTTTCTAAGTGAATTCTTAATGTTTTTTTCAATATCGTTGCCTATTTTATTTTACTTGCTTTAGTTTTTATTTTCTTTATTAAAGTCAAAAATCAATTCGTAGGCTAGATAATAGGAAAAAGGTAATTACTAGTGATCATTATCTTGATGGGATTGAACCGTACTTATCGACACCAACTACAGCTAGACCATACACTTGCGGTTATTACATTATTGACTACTCATAAAATGTCAATCAAGTTTTTGACGTCGTTATTGGGGATAATGATATTAGGAAAACCTCTATTATTTCTCAAGTCATTTTTCTTTATTTTTATCTTATTTTATTCTAATTTATTTTTGTTTATATTTTCTTTTATTTTAATTGTGATTTTTTATTTTTTATTGTATTGTAATATATTTTTGGCTTAATCATTTAATGATCTTTTGAAATTATCTACTTGATATTGAGTTTGTGGGTTATTGTACGATTTAAAATTCATTATCATAGCCATAACTCACAATGGAACGATGGAATAGACAATACTTTTACGGGAGCCAAAATATGTCTTCATAATCTCTAATATCACCATATAGGAGAGAGAGATGTTCTCACATGTTTTAAGAATCTCAATTGATATCCAAGCTGCGACATGACATTGGTGGGAGTTATCATTACAATCATGAATTTCAAGCACCAACTTATATATGGGAGTGACCTACCTTGTATAATCAACCTTATAGTGCAGTATATGAGAACAACTACAATTCAGAGTAAAGTAACTCTTATGCCTATGGATGAAACGATGACACTCCAACTAACTATTTATAATACCAAGCACTTCTAGTTAATGACCCAACTCTGGAAGATATGATGGTCAATTTCATTCAAGAATCAATCATGAGACATTAGGAAATAGAGGCTCGAATACAAAATTTGACGAATTGGATGAACCAACTAGTGTATATATAATCTAATGAGATCCAAGTGAGTGTGCATAATCCTACGGAAACAGATGCTAAGGATTATAGAGTGACAATCACCCTTAAGAATGGAAACGAGCTCCCAAAAGAAGAAGAATAAGAAGAAAAAGGAAACATTACAAATAAAATAATGGAATACCTTGTCGAACCTAAAGCTAATTGACGCGAATTTAAAGAAAGAGTTGTTTTACCTAAATATCTTGAGCATAATGCATAATACTATTTGAACCTATTAATGCAGTAGAGTAAAAAAAGATGACGGTTGGCTTCATAGATGAAAATACATTCCAAGAAGAGCTTCTTGAAGAAGCCTCCATCCAAGAAGGGAAAGTAGAGGAGTGGAAGAAGGTAATTGAAGAAGATGAGGTAGAAACCTTTATATATAAAGAAGAAGAAGAAGAAGAGTGGACAAAGGTGGTTGAAGAAGAACTGGTCGAGGAACCATATAAGGAAACTACTGTTGAATCATTAGTAGTCACCTTGAGTATGGAGTGTTTCCACTTCCTAAAAGACAAAATGTTCAAGTTAGCAGACGATTTAGGGAGTTTCATTATCCCTTATTTTATTAATAGTTTGTCATTATAAAGAGCATTAGTGTTGTTGCTAGGATTTATTAACTTGATAAATTATGTTCTTATTATTATCTTGCAACAGGTGGCTTACTTATAGGCTACAAAACTCCCATGTGGAGAAATAGGTGGAAGCAAGTCACTTATTATAGACCTAGGATGAGGTCAACGTGTAGGATATGTTGAGCTAAAGATGTTAAAAAAGAGTTATGTGGGAGGCAATCCATGAATTAGGATCGATTTTATTTTATTATTATTTTATTTTCATTTTGCTTAGTTATTTTCATTTTTATTATTTTTATTTTATTTTATCTTTTTATCCCTTTTTATTTATGATTTGAAAGGATGTAGTTACTATCGGATGGATTAGAAATTTAAAAATTGCCTTATTTAAGAAAGTACCAACTTTACCCTCTCACTTATTTTTAAATGCTTATATTATGTACATTGAGGACAATGCATATGTTTAAGTGCGGGGATGAGTTTAATGAATTCTAACAATTTTGTTAAGCTTATTATAATCTTGATTATAAAATTATTTTAACTGATATTCTAAATTGGTTGAATTTTGTCCATAAATATTGTATTTCATTGTTGAATATTCAGAGTGGATAACTACTCCTACTTTCAGTATATTTATGAATGGAGAAGCTACACCACCTTTTAAAGGGGAAAAAAGGACTCAGGCAAGGGCACCCTCTATCCCCTTACCTATTTACAATTTACATGGAGGTTCATTCAACTTAATGGCCACAACATTAGTACAAGTATAGGGTTAAGTATCATAAGAAATGAGTAACCTGAAGCTATTTAACAAAACATTTGTTGATGATTTGTTGCTCTTTTGTAAGGCTGATATAGCCTCAATAAGCCTGATAATTGTTGGACCCCGATTTGTTTGGGATTAATTTTATTATTTTGTTGTGATTAGGCTTTAATTTTAATGTTTTGGGGTGTAGATTTTTTTTTTATTGAAGGATTAAAATGGAGAAATTGAGATTTATTTTTGGAAGCATATGGTGTTAATTGAGATTGAAGAATAAGAGTTAGTGTAAGGGTATTTT
>JANQAP020676896.1:0-13294 GCA_026874005.2 Erythroxylum coriaceum | reverse complement strand
CTCATTTATTGGCTTCTTTATGATTGATTAAAGAATGAAGTGATGCATTAGATGCACATCACATCTTTCTTTCATGACAACCGAAATGGACAAGGAGAGTAAGAAGTGTTCTTGCATTTTGTTTTGACTCACTCTCTCCTCTCATGCACACATAGCCGAAACTTGAATGTGAAGAGTCTCATTTTTGGCTTCTTTCATCTAAGAAAAATCTCCTCAAAATACTTCTTCTCCTTTCCCACCAAAGGATCTTGTTAACCAAATTGTCTAAGAAGAATAAGTGGTAGATCGGATTGGTCGGGGATACAACAATAAGGAGAGGATACATTGACAAAGGAGAGGAAACAAAAGTGAGGAGTCAAAGCTGTAGCAAGGAGACGGTATATTTCTACCACCTTGTTCTTATGTAAATTGTTTTCCTTATGACGTATCATGTATAGCTGAAACATGTTGATTTGGTTATGTTATTTCCGTTGCGTTTTAATTTCGAAAAAGTTTTGAAATCTACTATTTAACTAAATCTTGAATGCTTTCGTTTTCAATCCAACATTCTTAACTGCTTCTAACTTGACCCTAAAATATTTAACTTACCAACATTCTCTGACTTTATTTTAGTTTCAAGTAATCCTACTATAAAAGGCTTCTCCCTTATAATAAAATTCCTTAAAGAAGCTTACTTTTTAAGTAATTTAAACCTCTAACATTCCACACTAGAATTGATATATTAAAGATATTTGTTTTTAGAGCCTTTACCCGTACTCCTTTGAGATTGTCTCCTCTCCACTGTTTGAAATTGCATATTTGGATCCTTATTATCAGTTCTAACTCCATTACTAGATTAGTTACTTAATGAGTGAGTGTTTTTAGCCATTGGTATTACTATATTAGTTTGACAAGTTGATAAAGAGTTAACTCTTGATGAGTCATTTCTAGTTTTTTTCAATAAAAGGAGTAGCTTCAACTGCAGAATCATCAACTGCATTAGGGAAGTTGTTTAGAGAATCCAATAAGTTCTATTTTTATAGGGCAATCACTTGATTAGTTTCAAAAGTCTCTATAAGAGTTGGATCAGATTCAACAATATGTTTCTCTGTATTTTTTAGAGGCTCAATGTTATGGCTTCCCTCAACCTTTGTGCTAAACATTGCTTCCTCATTTAATTCAGTCTACATTAGCTCTTGACAGCTTCCAGTTTGAAATGTTTTTCCATTTTCATTCCACATTTTCCCTTAAAGTTTATAAGGTGATTTCCAATGGTAAGAGATAGCAATGTTGTCCTTCTAGAGTTTATTCCCTACCTTTAGTCTTATTATTGGGATTTCATTAGGAAGCTCCTTGGAGATTTAAACACTAACACATATATGAGCATATCCTATTCTTCTTTTTTTGGAAATGGCCTCATCAACAGAAAGAGGTTTCCCTATAAAGCTAGTTAAGGCAATTAATCCTTAAGTAGTCCAATACTCAAGGGGAATGTTATGGAAATTAATCCAGAGTGGGATGTTCTGAACTTTGATAGTTTCCAACTTTAAGCTAGGCTTTCAAACTTGCAAAAATATAGTTTGGTTCACAACATGCTAGAGACCTTTCTTAAGAATTTTGTGTGCTTAAGAGGTTGAGTCAAAGGTGAAGAAAATAAGATTATCCTCAGTTAAGAGCACATAAACCAGTCCTTCGTTTTTCCATATCCTTTGTGCCCATTTGTGGATGATCAGGAAAGGAGGTCTTTGATTAAAGAAAAATCTAACAAAGGTAGCTTCCTAACTATGTGCACCCTTTTCCAGTATTTCTACCTTAGGGTAAACAATGAGTTTTCCATCTATCTCTATAGGAGGTTTGAAAATGAGGCTTAGTGATCCTTGACCAACTTCTTCCAACTTTTTTAGGGAGTCTGAGCTAAAGGAGATACGGAAAAGATGGGTTCTAGGAAAGCTTGATTTGGTGGAGGGTCTAGAAGGGGATAGGTTAGTAAAGCTAGAAATTTATCTTTGCAATTATCTACTGAAGACCGCCTTGTCAGGGACTAAAGCTATGAAAGGAAATAAATAGCTTTGGCAATTTTGAAAGGCTGAAAAGAAAGGTACAAAGCTAGAATAACAAGTATATAGGAATTTAAAGTGGTAGTGGTGAGACTAAAGTTCCCCTAACAATAATCAGGAATAAGGCTGGATCTCCAAAGAAAATTTATTTTCACTAGATCATTACCTATCTAATGTAACTTGGCTCTTATATCAATAAGAAATGCCAAAAAGTGATGAAATAAAATAAAAAGTTAGAGAAATTTTAGGTACTTTAGGATTTAAAAATATTTCTAATCTTTGAGTTTTCTTCATCTACTCTTATTACTTTTATATACCATATCTTTGATTTTTAGTTAAGTGTTAAACTTGCCATCCTTTTAGTTGTCCTAAAAATTCGACTATTAATAAATCAACTAACATGATTCGATGTTCTCAATTGTGCTTAATATGCATTTACATCCATTGTATATTTGTTTTAGTATGTATAATATGTTATTTAAAAAAATTTATTTTTGTAATATTAGTATTTCTTTCATTAGTACTAAATGTTGACCCTCTAGTAGTTCTTATAAAGAAATTTATTTTTAAGATAAATAGTCTCTTTGATTATAAGTTCAAGCTAACCAACATATTTACTTCATAAAAGTAAAGAAATCCATTTTTTTCTCAATTATTCTAATTTCAAGCAGCTAATTTAAGCATAAAAGAATTGTCTTCCATGAAACCTTGGTGTCAAATCATGATTGAAGCTTCTAGGGTGATTTATAAGGGGTTTATAATTATCAAACATAATATAAACCTCTAACTACCTAATACTAGGAACGATTGTGACATTATGAGATTTTGTTGATTTATCTATGCTAATTTTCAATCTTTATAGCCTTGCTATATCTTATAGAAAAGAAATCTAAATCAACATGTCAATTAAGAAGTCATGACCACCAAGAATTTTGCTTATTAAAAAGCATGAAGAAAGCATGTTCAAATATAAGACTATTATATAATAACAAACAAAAATCAAAAGTTAACTTACAAATTAAAAGCTCTATAACTCTTATATGCATATATTTTCAATCTAAATAGCCATTAAGAATTATCAAAAAGTAAAACTTATTTAATAAAAATATATTCTGAATAAAATTTGTTCTGAAATTATTTATTTTAGAAACAACATAAATATTTTCACATAACATTATTGAAATTCTTTTTTGTAGAACTACAGGAGGCTTTAATAAATATTTTGATGATAACAAAACATAAGAACAACTAAGAGAAATTGCTTGGAAGAAAAATTGATGGTGGTTAAAAATTTAAGCTAAAAGATACAGTCATTGGATGATCATAGGAACAATCTGCTAATAAGGTATGGTGCAACATCATTCTCTGAATATTTAAGTTGGTAATTAAGACCTTATATCTCAAATTTCAATAATGTCATGTTCCTATAATAAAGTTTGTAATATCTATATAACACTGTGTCTGCTTTAAATTATTATTAATAATTGGATTAATAGGTAATTGGGCAATAAGAATGTTCACTTTGATAGTGAACCTTAAATTTAACAAGGAATTTATAAGCTCTGAGGCATTGATTAGAGTTTTGACATTCCATAAGCTCTAGCCCTTTATATAGTATGTATGCAACCATTTAACCCGTAATGATTGTTTATCTAATAGGAATCTTCAAAGTCTCTTTGTAAGAAGGACAAATTTGAGCTTTCTAATCAGAAGAATACAAAATCCACCAAGTTTCTTGGGTATACACACCTCAAACCACCTAAAAGTTTCTCTATTTCTTTAGTCACTATTTTAGGAAACACAATGTGTAAGGCCTAATATTTAGTAAGTAACGATAGCACTGAGTTTATTATTTTACATCTACTTACTAGATAGAGAGAGTTTTAGAGCTCTAGTTCTCTATTTTACTTTTAATTTTTTCTAAAAGAGGTTTAAAGTTAGAGATAGTAGGCTTAATAGAGGAGATAGGAACTATAAGATATTTGACATAAAGATGAGATTCCTTAAGGCTTATGATGGCAGAGATTCTTATAGACAAGTAAAAGGAATTTATATAGAAGAAGAAGTTGAATTTTTCACTATTGATGACTAGGTTAAAGATCTTAACATTTTACATGCTTTTGATATTGCTAAGACTGATTTGATATCTTCTTTGGAAAACATAAACATATCACCAGCAAACCTAAGGCTTATAATGTTGAGTTTATTACATCTTGTATGAAATTTGAAATTTGAATTCTTAATACTAGTTCTTTTTAGAAGAATTGTGAGAACTTTTGATATTAAGGAGAACATGCAAGGGGAAATGGGATCCCCTTGTTTAATGCCTCTAGTTATAAGAATTGACTTGGTAATTTGTCTATTAATCAAAATTTTGTATAAAAATGAAGTGACACACTGAGACACCCATCCAATGAAAATGTTATGGAATTTAACTACCCTTAAGGTGTTGAAGATGAAACTCCAATTAGCAAAAGCATAAGCTTTCTGAAAATCAATTTTGAAAGCACAATTTTTACATTACTTCTCCTACTATATTGCTTGAATAACTTTTATGTTATAGCTATGTTGTATCCTATATGTCTCTTTGCAATATATGCACATTGTGTGGGATCAATCAAACTAAGAAGAATGGAATTTAATCTATTAGCAATCACCTTAAAGATGATCTTATATATAAAAGAACAGCAAGAGATAGGCTTGAAGTATCTTGGAGACTTATATTCCTTACCTTTAGGGATCAAAGTGACGAATGTGTTATTAAGCTCTTTGAGGAGTTTTCTGTTATTGAAAAATTCTTAAACTTCTTTAACAATTGTTTTCCTCATGATGCTCTAGTCTTCTTTAAAAATAAGATGTTTAATCCGTCAAAACTAGGAGATTTACATTGAGTTAGAGATTTGATAGCTTTTTAAATCTTAGTTACTAAGAAAGGAAAAGAAAGAGCTTCCTTTTCACTTCCATTTAGTTTATGTTGGACAATTTTGTTCTAGAAATCTAATTGATGATGTAGCTAAGGAGTAAGTCTAAGTAATTGAGTGAAATAATTTTCAGCTTTAATTTTGAATTCATATTGAGTATGAATCATTGATCCATTTGATTCCATTGTGATTATTTTATTAAATTCCTTTCTTGTTAAAACAGATCTATGAAAGAAAGATCTCTATCATGTAACTATTTGATTCTAGATCTCCACTTCCAAAGTGAGTAATCAAAGTTAATAGCTTGGATGAAATTATATGATGCTTGTTTTCTACTTTTTGGATGGATTAGTTGGTGGGGTTGAGATATATGTTATTTTGAGCCTTTTCCAAACTTAATTTTGAAGTAATCAGGAGATGATGGCTTTATGAAATGACTTAATTTCCTTATGAATGCTACTCAATTTCTTTGAGCATTGAAATTGTTTAGTGCCATTAAAGAAGGAGATGAGTCCTCTCTTGACAACTTCTTTAAAACCTGGATTTTTCATCAGGAAGTTGTTAAACTGAAATGGGTTTCTAATAAGAGGTTGCATCATATCAAAATGTATGAATATAGAAGAATGATCAGAAATGCTAGGATTAGAAAAGAAAGCATTTAAGTTATGAAATTGCTGCAACCATGAGAGATTGGAGAGGCTTTTATCCAATTTTCTCATTAAGAAGGTATTGTCCTTATGCTTGTTTCTCTAGGGATAGAAATTGCCCCCACTAGGAAAGTCAGCTACTTCAATGCTATTTAAACAATTTTGAGATCCTCACATAAAGGCTTATAGGAATAGTAGTCATCTGTCTCGTCAAGGTTAATTGTGGAGTTAAAATCTCCTAGCAATAGTGATGGAGTATTAAGGCCTTGAGAAATTTCAAGGAGTTTCTTCCATAAGGACTTTTTTTTACAACTATGATTGAGAGCATAGATGTTGGAAATTTCAAGATGTATGTTTAAACTTATGACTTTTACCTTTAAGTGAATCAACTGATCATAAATAATATAATTGATTGCCTCCTTTTTCTCATTTCTATATAGGACTAAAATTCTCCGTTTTGGGTGAGATTCTTGATTGGAAATAGTTTTCTGGCATTTAGGGAACATAGCTACAATAGTACAACAGTTCCTTGTTAATCTAGTTTCCAAAATTCCCACCAAAATTAGTTTACTTTCAATAATAAAGTTTTTTACTGTTAGTTTCTTAGAGGGGGAATTCAAACCCCTAATATTCCAGGTGCAGATTATCATGCTTTTAGAATACAAAAAGATTAACTCATCTTTCTACCTAATTTTCTTTTGGTGATAGCTTGGAATTTCTTTTCAAAAGTTGTAGGTTTGCTAGCACGATTATTGTTTTCTTTGTTAGAGGAGTTATCTATACTAGAAGTGAGGATCAATTTTGAAGTAGAATTTATAGTAGTAGGATATCAATCTTGATCTTCTTTGCAGGGGTTGCAACTTAAATATTTACGAAAAGTGAGGTTCAATGGTGGAATAATGATTATATTTTCCATATCATTACCGTTATTACAGCTCAATGGTGAGATCTCAGAGTTTTGAATTAAATAAGAAGCATCAACATTTTCTTAAGTTAGATTTGCTTTTAGAGGGTTTAAATTGGAGCTTTGGGGTATAAGATGAGGTATTTCTTCCTTTAACTATAGATTGCCAGTTATCTTTGGGCTTCAAGTTAGAAGCCTACCAAACATAAGTCATTTTAACCTTATCCTCTACCAGTTCCAGGTTATCATTAAATTTCATAATTAAGAGTTCCTCATATAGGTTTGTTAATGCATTAATAGCAACAAAAAACTTGGAAAAGTTTATTCTTCTAGTTTCAATTGTTGCTTAGTCAAGGCGTAGAAGTTTGCCAATGGAGCTTACTAGGTAACTCAGACCTTCTGTTATCTAACATTTAAGAGGAATGTCATGAATGCAAAACTATAAGTGTATGTTGGTCAACCTGGTTTCCTTAAATTTCACTCCTAGTCTCCAAGGTTTAATTAGAAATGGTTATTTAGTAACATACCAAAGTCCTGCTTTGACACAAATTTAAGGGGAGTTAAATTTGAACAAAATATATCATCATTGTTTAAAATTATGTCTAGGAGACCAAATTGCTTCCAGTTATTGATAACCCATGTATTCATAACTGGAAAATGCACTCTTTTATCATGAAAGAATTCAATAATGGTCAATTTCCATTTTAAAAATTCTACTTGAAGACTGGAGATGGGTAGGGATACAACATAGTGATCTAACATAGCATTAGGAGGGCAAAATGATAATTTGGCTTCCAGATTATGGTTTCCAGAAACCTACACCCATGTGCAATTAATAAAGGAAGTTGTAGTTGTAGGGATTTTGAAGCTACAAGAGGTTTTGAGGTAAAAGTAGGAACTAAAATGGTGGGAGGAGTGATGTAGTGCATCGTAACACTAATCAAAATAGATTAGACCTATAATTATAGCAATGGTGAGTCTAGGTGGATTCCACAGAAAGTGTGTGTAAAGCTTTTGAAATGAAAATAATTGCTGTTTAGGTTTAAAAGGGAGTTTTGGTTTGGTTTTCTAATAAAAATAAAATGAAACTAAGCTAATGAAAACAAATTAAAGAAAACATGCAAAAATAATGAAAGTGATGAATTCATTAGGAATCCGATTCTTTAGTTCAATCTCAGCCTACACCCAATTAGACATATTTTATTGAATTGTTGTTCTTATACCTCTCTTAGTAACTATTAATCATAGATTAATAACAAGCTCTGTTAACACGCATTATGTTTAATTAAGAGATACTCTTTAATTAAACCTAACCATCGAACAATCTAGAATAAGCTCTCTAGATTTAATTGGATAGTCACATTATGAATTAGGAAAACAAATTAATTAAGGTAACAACCACACAAGCTGGGGTCATTTAACCTAGATTATGTTATCTCTAATGATTAAAAACTGTTAGTCGCCACAAACAAATCTCAACATAACAATTACAAATTACATTGAAATTCTAGCAAAGGGTTCATACATAAACAATATAATGATAACGGGAATAAACATCATTCATATATGAAAACCCAAATCCATATGCACATAATAACATAAACAATCCCTAAAGAGAGTAAGAATAACAAACACAATGAAAAGTATGCTTAAATGGGTTCTTCAGTGTCAATGTCACTTTCGAACCGATGTCGGGAAGCTCAACTCCATCTTCTCCATGGGTCTCCAAAGATATGGAACTTTGCCTTTCCTTATCTTCAAAACTGAGATCTCACCCTCCTAAAAATGAAAACCCCAATGAAAACATAGGTTTCGCTATCAAAAATACAGTTTTTATATTAAAAACTTAGGGATTTGGTAAGGTGGCAGTGTATAACAGGTGTGACATAGGTTGTCACACCCATACATAACCACTCACATTGGTGAGTTGTGTGTCACAGGTGTGAGTGATGTGTCACAGCCCTTGACACAGGTGGTGACTAATATGTCGCCCCCATGATATAGGTGGTGCACAGGTGGTGACTAACTTCCAGCACTCTTTTTTTACATATATTCTTCATCTTTATGCATTTTCTTGTCTCCTCTTACTCTAATTCTTCTTATTCTTGTTCCATGAAGACAAGTGAGTGTAAATCTTCAGAAAACGTCACAAATATAATGCTTTCGACTCACTTTATCTCCTTCGCTTCCAAATTGTACCTAAAACCAAATATGAACTAAAGTGAGTATCTTAAGCATTTTCATATCATTAATCACTAAGAGTTATGGAATAAAATTATAATTAATTAAGCACATATCAATTTCCCCACACTTAGCTTTTGACTATCCTTAGGCAAAACATCTAAATTAAAGTCACAAACCCAAAACATTTACTCATTTCCTATATTTCCTAATAATATATAGTCATAAGTAAAGAGAAGTAACTTTTAAAACTACAGCAAGAACTTAACATTCAATGCTTTTACTAACGACTAATCAACATTCATCACTTTTAGAAACTGAGCAATCTAAAGCTAGGCTTAGACAAAATGTGTTTAAACAAGATAGATTCACCTAGTACACTCAAATAACATTCCTAATCAAGACATTCCACAACTTTGCAAATCATTTCATTACTCCACCACTAGAATTCATATGCATAATCATGAATCAAAGGAATTTTTCAGGTTGTAATGTGGGCAAGGGTAAGGTAAGATGTATTTGGGTAATGTGGTATAAAAGCCATCAAAGTTATTGAATCAAAAGTAACACTTAATGCAACATCAAACGCAAAAACTAAAATTCACTTATAAATGTGTACATCAACTATGATGAATGCAAAAACTATGTTTCCTAGCTTAAATTCAAACTTTCACACCATAAACCACATAAAGTATAACCCAAAAATTGAACCACCCAATTAAAATTGATTTGATTTTTCTTTTTTATTTGAAAAATATGGTTATTTTCATCTCATTTAAATAAAGGTTAATTATATCGAATATCCTAAACTATAAGCAAAATGTTCAATACATTTTAATTTTCATTTTGTAACACTGTATAATACAATTTATAAAACATGTATATCTATATATCCTTGTTAATGAGAGAACTTAACTGCCTTGAGTTATTATTTCTCTAAAAAAATTAATACTTAAAATTTTGACCAAAAATTTTGACAATGGTTAATAATAATTTAATGACATATTATAAATTTTTTTAAATATTCAATAAGAAAAATATTTTATAATTTTGTAAATAAAATATTTGAAAAATTATAAAAATGAAGAAAGTGATCAAATGTCACCAAATTTTATTGGAATCTTCAAAATATATTCCAAAAATAGTGATGAAATTAAATTAAAATTATTAAATTTTACTATTAATAATGATATAATGAGATATATAAATATACATTTTATAATTTATGATATATAGTATTATAAAATAAAAATTGAGATATATTTAATAAATTAACAAAAATTAATATATTAAAAATAATTTAAACTTTCTAGTTACATTTTACCACAATGAATATAATATATATATATACTTTTTAGTAATTAAGTTCAACGTTTACATTCCAACAAGTTCGATGTTTACAACCTAACGAATTATGCTAATCCATTCCCTCAACTAGGCCAAGTTGTCAAACTGTTCAAAGAATATCCTTAATTTCTTATAGATGCTAAGAGAAAAAAGAAACTAAGGGTTTTAAAAATGTGGTTTGGTGAATTTTTTTAAATGTGGTTTATAAGTTATTGAGCACTCACTGAAAGATTGGTCTATGAATGCCTACTTGTTTGTAGGAGAAGTGATGTAGGATTTCTAGTGCCTGTCTTCTGTATAGAGTTTAGCATGACATCCTTCTTCATTTCTCCTCCTTCTACTTAATTATAAGCTTCAAGTTCATATGATTTTCAACCTTAAGTTCATCTATTTGCTCACATCTCCTTCCACCTTCTCTTTATTTATTGCACACTCTCTTTATCCATTTAGACATATCAATGGGTCGGGCCTGGCCAAGGCCATCCTCGGCCTGGCCTGACCTGTCCTCTCCTATGGTGGCTCACAGGCTAGTTCGTGGCTAGCGTGGGCCAGGATGGGCCAGCCTGTGGCCCAGCCCACCCATTTATTTTTAAAGGAAAAAAATTCAAAACGACATCGTTTTGGAAAAAATGGGTGGGCCACAGGACCCGGTCAACTAAGGCCAAAAACGGGTCAAGTGGGCTGGGCCATAATTGCCATCCCTATATCCATTAGACAAAAATGGCTTAAACTCTCCTAACTTTCCTACCTCTATCCACCTTTTAGACTGCTTATCGCTCATCTTGATCCTTTGTACATACAAACCCTCCTCAAACCTCACCTTCTAATGCAACTTAGCTCCCAAATCCCATTAGGAAAACTTAGGTTTAGGTTACTTGAGACTATAGACCTTAGGCTAAAATGAACTACTTTCCTCGAATAGATGTGAGGACCATCCAATTATATCTCCACATTTGGAAATTCTGAAGTCTGGAGCTTAAAAATGAGGTACAACATTGATCATTTTAAACTTAAGGCCAATATTGAATTAATTGCAAGTGCACAGTATGGTTGTAACTAGTACCAGTAAATACGGGTCGAATCCCACAAAGACAATGACTATAAGTAATTACCATTATCCAACTATCTAGTCTACGAATTTGATTTTGATTTTAATAAAGAAAATAAAACTTTAAAAATTAAATAAATTAGGAAATTAGGCAGAGAATAAAGAAATCACTTAGAAACGATCAATATCATTGATTAGTGTTTAGGTAATGAATCTCCTAAGATAATTAGATAATTAACCTTTTATAATGTAATTTTTTAATTGACTATTAGACCATGAAAATTCCTATCTATGCTAATAACTCACTTGAGATTACTAACAACTAATCCTAGGGTTGTTAATTTAATTACTCAAGTTAAAGATTCTAAGATTGCTTTACCAATTTATGAATTATGCTATTATATTTAACCATAATCTAGAGGATTTATGTCGATCTATCTTTAGATTTTCAATCAACTTATTTCAATTATGGTAGATCTACTCATACATAAGATTTCTCAATCTTTATGTCATGAAATCAGATTATGCACTAATATTCCAGATCTATTAAAAGATAACACATAATTGAATCATAATAGATCAATCAAAACATATAGTTGCACTAACTAGGGTTCATTACACCTAGACACTAAAGATGTTTAGTTACATATGATAGAAAATGAAATCAAACATAAATAGAAAAAAAACGATTAGCAAACAAAGATTTCATAATTTTAAATCTCCCTTCTTTTCTATCAGATGTTCTTGCAAGATAAAAGTTTAATGTTGTAATCTATTGGATTTATTGATGATTTTTTTGTGTTTTTCAGTTCTCTGGATCAATATCACCCCTTATGAACGATCTCTATGTCTAGAATTGCCTATGTAATTCTACTCCTCTAATTTGCCTCAGCTTACGTATTTCTATAGTAATTTTTAGGATTTTTAGAAGGTACATGAGCGTGTACTAGATCGTGTATAACCCAAAATCCCTAGAATTCACGATTTTGTATAGGATGAGAGAATTAAATTGCCATATATTTGGGTGTGTATCTCTTCTTTGCTTCAAATTTTCATTTTATGCCTCATTTTCATGCTAATTCTTCTCTTTTTTGTCCATAAAGGCAATTATAACGTATAAATGCACTTGGAGCAAGTGAAGTACCAAATACAAAATAAAACTATAAAATATCAAGCAAAAATACATCAAATATAAAATATAAATATGGTCAAATATGCATCTATCAAACATTGATTGGCTTTTTACTTAATAGAAGAGCAGAATTTCCAGTAATGAAATAGTAGGCTCTGACTAATTGGAAGCAACATGGCTTATAAGATACGTTATTAAATAGTGATAACATGTTTTTCTTCAAATTCTCTTGCAAAGAAGCTATGAAGAAAATCTTGGAAGTAGGCTCTTGGCATATGTACAAAAAGCCACTTTTGCTTCAAACTTATTGTATAGGGATGAGTATAGGGGAGATCAAACAAGAAAATATTCCTATATAAATAAGAATTTATGGAGTTCCACTGGAGTATTGGAATACTAATGGTTTAAGCTACCTAGCAAGCTTCATTTGTAAGCACATTTTCATGGACTAGGAAACTGCAAAAACAACCAATATTAACTTTGTAAGACTATGTGTTCTAGCAAGCTCTATGTCTTAATTATCTAAAATAATGCCAATTATTAGACTCAATGAGTAGTATGCTACATGTAAGATACATTGAAAGTTACTTATACTTGGAAACCGAAATCATTAGATCCTAAAATGTTATGGAAACCTAATAAAAGAAGTTTCAAAACGTAGACTCTATTATGAACTAGTTGAACTAGAAGAGCTAAAAGGGAAAAGCAAAAATGATGATAATAATATGAGCATTGATGAAATCCAAATTAGCCACAAGGAAATAAGCAATTAAAGCAAATTTACAAAAATTTGTATAAGACATTACTTGACAAAGATGGAGAAATTAGTAAAATAAAGATTGCTCCACTCTCTTAGCAAAGGGGTTTGGTGACCAAGATGTTGAAATAATGCTCAAAGAATTTAAATTTGCTTCTACTGTTGGATCGAATCGAAAACTTAAGCATGCAAGATTTGGCTAAAATGATAGATTTCAAAACTTTTTTTTTAGAAATCAAATTTTAGCAGAAGCAATATAACCAAATCAACATGCCAAGCCATACATGATACGGTATAAGGAAAATATTTAACATAAGAACA
>JANQAP020676577.1:0-13297 GCA_026874005.2 Erythroxylum coriaceum | reverse complement strand
GTTGTTCTTAGACAATTATATTTTCATCAATTGAAAATTAAAATTAATGTTCTTAGTGAGCGATATACCTCTACATACTCCCACTGAAGAGGACAACTATACTATCACTAACCTTCTTGTATACATGATAAATTCATAATCATATCCTAAATAATCTATTTAAATTCATCACGAAAGTGGATTTTTCAATGTCTCATATCCTTTCCATTATATATCAAATGAAACATCAAAAGCACTAGGATCGATTGGATGTAAATCTTAAGAACCATTCTCTTATAAATATAAATTGAAATAGACGATTTATTCCATCCAATATATCATATGTATTAATTTAACAATTCAATGCTATCATCATCCTTTCACTAAAGATCGATTTGGTTAGTCTTCAACTTAACAAATTTCATAGGATTCATAATCAAAAGGATACAAATATCCTTATATGCAACTTTATCATTCTCATCTATTTAACCAACATGGTATAAAGGGATAGTCTTGGTTATCTAACTTTGTATTATTGTCACTGTTAAACATTAATCTCCTTTAGTGCAACACATACAAACTATTCACATTAACTTGGATCAACCACTCTTACTTAAAAATCTATTTCTTATTAGGCATTGAACATTATAATAATGTTAAATCTAAATTCAATATCAAATATTCATAAGCCTGAACTAGAAATACATATATCACGTATAGGTAAGAAAACTTGTGTAATCATTTTCTTCTTATGACAACTATTATCATGCAATAGCAAATGCCTTTAATTGTAGTCCACGTTTATGTTTTTATTAGGCTAAATTGAATAAAACAATTTCATCAAGGTACTATACCTTTCATCTTTACTCTATGCGACCTTTTGCATTTTGCTATCATGATGTTGATACATTTTACATGTTGTTATCAAAGTTTATGAGATATTAGTCAACTCAAAATTCAATACATTTTGTCATTCATATTATTTTAACTTATCTCTAAAACTTTGTTACCAACTCCTCAATATGGATTATAGTAAAATTACATAATAGGCATATAACATTTCTATCTATCACAACTTATGTTCAAGAAATTCAGTTCGCTTACTCTTAGTATCAACTATACTTAACAAGATAAATTCCATTTTAAAAAAATATAAATGTAAGAAAAACAAGTAATTGATTATATGTTATGGCTACCAAATGAGATTTGGACTTGAATAATGTATTTTGTTACTCCCATTATTTTATTCAAAATATTAGCCCTCATTATTATTCGGAAAGATTATTCTAATCTTTCTAGTGGGTTAGGATCTCATTTAAATTTTGTTGATCTTGAGTTTACTTAACAAACCAACTAAACTTAAATTAGGTAAATAACAATTTTATCTATCACATCTCATGTGACTCCTAGATTCATTAGGTGACAACTCTTGCCAAAACATGTCTTGTATGTTATTGCTAACCCTGCCTCTAAATTCATGTGATCTTGAGTTTGTTCATGTGAATCACATAAATATAGTTAAGTAGAACCCATTGTCATAAGATTAAACATATTAGGGTTAGAATGGCCTAGAATTTGCTTAATAAGCCTAACAATAAATAGAGCGTTTATTCTTATAACAATGGAAGACAACAATCACGTTCACAACGTGTACTTAATATTTTATTGAGGGATTTAATTTTATTCACCTCATCAAGCACAAAATTCATCTAAAATATCAAATATATAATACATACAATTTAACATGCATCCGTATATATATCAAACATATAAATAAAGTATGCAACTTAGGTACTTATAATCAAATTATATGCACAAAACATCAAATTTCGTTTGATTCTAATTATTCATCTTTATAATCTAAAATAATATTTCGAACTCTTTAAAAAATTAAATTAGAGTAAAATCATTGAATCCTTAATGAATTAAATTCTTGTTCCAAATAGAAATCTAATTTGGTTTGAAAATATTTTCCAGATCCTATTAGAAAATATTTCCAATTATCTTGACTCCTTTAATAAAATTTAATTGAAAAATTTTTCAATAAATTATTTTTTACTTATTATAATTTAGAAAAACTCTTTTTTCAAAATTATATAAGTAAAACATTCTAATCCAATTAGAAAACTATTTATAATCTACTTAGAAATTACTTTTCCTTAATTAGAAAACTATTTTCTAATATTAAAAGGAAACTACTTTCAAAATTAAATAAAACACTTTTAAATTTAATTAAAAACTCTTTACATTATTTATTTAGAAATTAATTGGAAATATCTCTTTAATAAATCAGAAAAATATTTTCAAAAATTAAAGAAAGCATATTTTTCTTAAATGATAAATAAAAACACATTTCAAAATTTCATCAAGAAAAATACTTTTTCTAATAAATCAAGAAACATATTATTCATAAATTAAGAAACAATTTATAAATAAATTGAATAATAATTCTCTAAAAAATAGAGTTATAAATTTAAATAATCTCAACCAAATAAAAATAAATAAATATAATTAAGGAACATCTTTCTTAATTTCTTGAGAAAATAGTTTTCTTAATTTTAAGGAGTCTAATTAATTAATTTCAATCTAATTGAAACTAATTAATTATAAATTTTAAAAATAATTTTTTAAAGTAATCAATTTAATTATTAATATTAATCATATTAAGAAAATTAATTAATTTAATTTTGGAATTGATTTTTAAATTTTAAAGCAATTTTAAAATTTATGTTTGGAATAAAATTTATTAAGATTACATTAATCCTAAATCTAATCAAGCCCAAAATTAGGTTTGGAATACCTTATTATAATAGCCAAGCAACCCTTATTCTAGACTTAGTATATTCTTATCCTTGTACCCAAAGACTATTTATTCTAACTTCAGAATAACTCTATCCATATGTTCAAACAGTTCTTATTCTAGTACTAGAATAATCTTAACTCCATGTCCAAACACCCTTCTTATTTTTCTGAATAATTATAAATTAGATTTGTCTCTACTTTTCATTACTCTCTTTTACTATTGTTATGTTTATTTTATAAATATCTTATACGAATTTGTCACTACTCATATTATAATAGGTAGTTCATTTATTAAATTTTTAAAAATTTAAATTTCATATATACATAATTAACATCTTCTCTTATAGTCTTTCGAGTATTAACAACTTATACATGTAATATGTCTTGCCTTCCATTTTAATTAAAAATACTAAAATTCATTTTCTTATATCAACTTCAATTATCTTTGTTTTATTATAAATATAATCCATATATTAAGGAATTAACATATAAAATTCATCAGATTAAGTTGTTTTAAGGATAAAAATAATGAAAACTAGAAGTATAATATATTATTTACTTCAACAACAACAACACTCATTAGAAATCCCGCTGAGGCACGGGGTCTAGAAAGGTCTAGTAGTACACATCCTTATCCCTAACTAGTAGAGAGACTGTTTCCAAAATAATATATTATTTACATCAAGTTATGAATATAAAATTAAAGTACATGGTGACATAATGGATTATTAATAGATGAATATTTGACTGTATTTTGACACCTATATTTGATATATTTTGCTTAATATTTGATACTTTTATTATATATTTGATACTTAATATGTTTCAAGTGTGTTTAAAGGTTATAATTGCCTCTATATGCTTCAAGTGTGTTTAAAGGTTATAATTGCCTCTATGAACTTAAAGAAGAAGAAATTAGATAAAAAAAGCGGCTAAAATTGAAAAAATAGCAATTTGGAAGAAATATACGATCACACACTTTTGGATGTCCATGCACTTTTGCGATATCCGACGTACCTCAATTATGCACACTCATATGCACCGGTGTGCGCACAAGCGTGCATAACCCAAAATTCTAGGTTTTCTTATAAATTTGACATTTCAAAGCTAAGTGAAGGGAGAGAGCGACTGGGAATATCCACAGACATACAAAGATGATTCAGAGCTTGAGGAGTGGAAGACGCATGAATTTTATCGAGAAATTCATTAGAACGCTAGATCAAACGTCTACATTGTCATAATACACAATAGAGAACATACAAGGAGATTTAGAATTATGATTATGACGTTTTCTATTTTATTTTTTGTATATATGGATGTGATTCGTGTTAGCAGATGTATAGCTAAATTTTTTGTTAATATCTAGGTCAGATGAACCTAGTTGATTCCGAACAATAATTTAATTAATTTGTGAATGCAATTGTGTTTGTTAATTATTGAGATCTAATTATCTATTCTTATTACTATCTATTAATATGATTTTTAGACTTTAATCTGATTTCATACTTAGTGATTGAGAAATCCTAAGTTTAGATAGATCCACAATAATTAAAAAGAGTTGGTTGCAATCTTAGAGATAGGATGACATAAATCTTCTAAATTAGGGTCAAACTTAATAGAGGGATTCATAACATCGTAAGGCAATCCTATAAGTTTTAACTTGAGTAATTTGATTAGGGACCTTAGAATTAGTTGTTCGAGGACTCAAGATCAGCTACTAGTATACCTTAGGAATCTCCACATTCTAATTAATCAACAACATAATTGCATGACAAATAATCAATCAGTTAAAGGGGATTCGAAGCCTAGGTACTAATCACCTGATATTAGTAATTAATTAATGATTCGTGTTGGTTGTTTACTTTAAATGTTAAATTTTAGGTTTCGTAATTATAATTACAATCAATCCATAGGCTAGATAATAAAACAATAGTAATAACTAATACTTATCGTCTTTGTGGGATCGACCCGTACTTGCCAGTACTAGCTACAGCTACACCATGCACTTGCAGTTATTTAATTTTGACTATTACGCTTTAGGTCAATTAATTATTAAAAATTGATTATTCTCTATGATAAATTGTAAATGATCATTTAACCAATACACCATTTCCTTAGTAAAAATTGATTTTAATATTATTAATTTTAACAGTAATAATTTAAAAAATTATATCATTGATCTTTTATTAATAATTTAAAAAATTATATCATTGATCTTTTATTGTATACATATATTTGTGGATGATATTTAAAGTTGCTATTACTAACCATCATAAAGTTATGGCTACCGTTTCGTATCTGTCAGAAAATGGTACCTAAAAAATTGATACTATACCTATTACGAATAATCGTTGGCACTAGTTGATATCGTCTGGTACCAGCTAGTACCAACCAGTTCCTAAAATATCAATCAATTTTATGACTAATTTGCACTTTTAAAAAAGTTTAAGGACTAAAATGAAAAAAAAACTACAACTAAAAACACAAAAACAGCAGCAGCTCTCGCTCCAACTCTCTCTCTCTCTCCTCTCCACACATCTTCACTATTTAAATCACCAAATATTTTCAATGTTATTGAAAAACCACTCGTATCACCGCCTGCTGCCCACCAATAATTTAGTTGTTGTGAATTTATGAAGAAATGAGATCAAAATAATATTGTGTATGAATTATAGAAGGACATTTAAGTATTATCAATAGTGTATAGTTCAAGTACATGTCAAATTATTTGTTATTTTAATAATAATAAAAATACAAATTTAATTCATTAAATTGTTAATTAATTTCTATGAAGCACAAAATTTACTAATTATTGTTTCTATATAAAAAGTATTTAACATATAATTAATCATTTGAATATAAGAATTAATATATAATTAAATCATTTAATATATGTAATTAAAATAAGAAAATTAAATGTTTGCATTTTTTATTATTTATTGTTGTCATTAGGAAATAATATTACAAATATTAATCCTATCTTATAAGTAACAAATACACAGTCATCATCTTATCTTACGGGTAGTTAAATATATAGTAGAAAATAGTATGTGAATTTATAAGAAAATACTCATCACTCAATATAATGTGAAGTATGTGAATTTATAAGAAAAAACTCATCACTCAATATAATGTGAAGTGTATTATCATAAAGAAAAGTTATTTTTGCAATGTGTGTTATCATAAAGAAAGATGTAAGATAGAATTTATCTAGAATCTTGATATGCTTATAATTGAATATTGAATTTTTATAGCTACGTAATGATCTTGTATACAAAAATTGTATTTTTGAATATGAATTATTAATTTAATTTTGACACATGTCTTCATTTGTTTTTATAGATAAATGGAAGGAAATTCAATTCCTAATAATTCAACCACTTTAGGAAGATTCAATGATCCAACTAGAGCTCATATTGGATTAGTTCCCAGAATGAAGAATCGTACCATTTTTTTGGTTTTGTAACAAGAATTGAAAGGTGGAGGAATTACCATATTAAAGAAACATTTAGCTAGGGTCAAAGGTGATGTGGAGCCTTGTAAAAAAGTGAGTCATGATATGAAACAGAAAATGAAGACTTTGCTTAAAGAGTGTCAACATGAAAAAGATAGAAGGAAAAAATTGAATTACGAAATTGGTAGCGGAAGCTCTTTTATTGGTGGTCAGGATGATAGTGGGAATGTTGAAGGTGGTAGTATTTGTACTCAACAAGAAGGGAGTGTTGCACTTGATGTTAGGAAAAGAAGAAGACAGGTGTCTAATTTTTTTGCACCACGAACAACTCCTAGTGCTCAACCTTCAATTCATAGTGCCATACAATCTAGAGAAGCAGCTCATAATTTAGATATAGCAATGGCTAGACGGTGGTATGATTCAAGTATAGCATTCAATGTTGCCCAACATTATTATTATTAACCTATGATAGATGTTATTGCCTCTTACGGTCAAGGATACAAAGCTCCTTTAATTGATGACTATAGAGGTAAACTTCTGAGTAGCTATATTTATGAAATAAAAAGTTATTTGGATAAAAAAAGAATAACCTGGGCTACTTTTGAATGTTCAATCATGTGCGATGGTTGGACAAATAGAAGACAGGAACCTATTATTAATTTTTTGGTTTATTATAAAAAGAAGACAATGTTTTTAAAGTCTATTGATGCATCTGACCTTGCTAGGAATGTTGATATTCTATTTTAGATATTTGATGAAGTTGTGAATGAAGTTAAACTGGAAAATATTGTTTAGTTTATTATTGACAATGATTTCACTTATAAAGCAAATGGAAGGAGATGGCAAAGTAGGTATAATTCTTTTTATTTGTCTCCTTGTGCTACACAATACATTGAACTTGATGTTGGAAAATATAGAAGACACTAGATATTTTCCTGTTATTGATAAGACTATATAGAAAACAAAAAAGATGACCAAGTTCATCTACAGTCATATATAGGTCCTGAATTTAATTAGAAAGAATTTCATAAATTGCAAAAATTTGTTTCGTTCTGCTATTACAAGATTTGCAATTAATTTCTTATCACTTTAGTGTTTTATTCTGATGAAGAAAAATTTTAAAAAAATATTTACAAGTGATAAGTAGGTTGCATCTCAGCATATTAGGTATAATGCTGGATTTGAGGTTTCCAAAACTATACCTAATGATAATGAATTTTGTTCCCAATATCAATTTGTCATTCGAGTTTATGAACCTTTAGTGAGGGTATTTTGTTTGGTTGATAGTGATAAGAAAGCAACAATATGTTATTTTTATGATGTCATAGAAAGGGCAAATGAAGCAATCAAGGTTAATATAAAAAACAGGCCTTCTTTATACACACCTTATCTTGTAGTCATCAATGAGAGATGAGAAAGACAAATTTTCTCTCCGTTGTTTGTATCTAGGGCATTTTTTAATCATAATGTCTATTTTAGATCAAGTTTTACAAAGAAAGCTGAAGTTAATAGGAGAATGTTATTAACTATTACAATAATTGTTACCCATAAGATGATGCAAGATTTTCTAAGCTCACAAATGGAGATTTATATGGATACTTCTGGTGATTTTGGGATGCCAATTGCTTTTAGTCAAAGAGAAAAACTTAATTTAGGTATATATTTTTCACTTGTTACTTGTAGAAAATTAATCATAGCTTTATTTTATTTATAATGCTACTTTTATTGTCTGATATTTGCATGGTGGAACTAATTCAGAAGTGATGTTCCAGAATTGCAAAGGTTTACAATTTAAATTCTAAGTCAATGTATGAGTGTAATTAAGTGTGAAAGGAATTGGAGCACATTTGAATTCATCAATTCCAAGAAAAGGAATTAATTAAAGCATAAAAGATTGAATGATTAGATCTTTTTTCTATATAATTTAAATCTTCAAGACAAATATATTATTATGATTATTGAGTTGGATATAACTTATTGAAATTTTAATAATTTAATTTTATTGTTTACTAAGAATTTTAATAGAACAAGTAATTTTGTAGATCTAATTTGCCTTGATCATATCAATCTTTTAGGCAGGTTGAGTTTTTAAGAAATCGAGTTTGATAAATGAGAGTGACTTAGAAAATAATATTGAATAGGAAAATATTGACATGTCATTTGGTACAATGAATTTGAATGATGGTGATGATAAAGTTCCTCTTAATGATAAGAATTTTGTACCAGATAAGGATTATGGTCAATGCGATTTTAGCAGGTATCTGATTAAATGAAGTTTTAGGTTTTATTTCTCCTCTTCTTTTAAATTCACTTATATTTGATGTATGCACTAAATTATATATATGCAATAGAAATATAATTGTAAATATTTTTGTTTTAGGTTTCACTTCTAGTTTGATGTTTTCTCGACACAAACTCTTGTTACAAATTGTAATTGTTAGAGAGTCATGTATATTTATTATTATTTTTATTTGTTATTTTGATGTAATTATTATTTATTATATTATAAGATTGTAAGATTTTAAACACTTTGTATTGTTCTTAATTTTATTTTTGTATGATGATTAAATGATATTTCATATTAATTGTGTTTATTATTTATATTTAAAATATGTGAAAATAATATTAATAAAAATAAATAACGTTATGAATAATATACATATTTACACAATTTTATTTGAAAATAAATAATGTTATATAATAAATCTTAAATTAATAATATACATGTGAATCAAAATTTTATTTTTATAATAAAATTATTTCTTACATCCACATGCACTTATTATGTGGATAGTGTTGGTGAATATTTAAAATCAATTAAGTTGGCCTCACATAATAGCTTAAGCTTTTGTGGTGAAATGGTCACTTAACATAGTGTTAGAACTTCTGTGACCAAGTGGTTGTGAGTTTAAATCCTACAATTTACCTATTATTCAGCACAAGGTAGAGTGAATCTGTGCAAGTTTCAAGACTAAAGGGCTTTTACTTAAGAGGGTGTGTTAGTGAATATATAAAACTAATTAAGTTAGCCTTATACAATAACTTAAGCTTTTGTGGTGAATAGTCACTTAACATATAGATAAAACTTTTTTTTTAAAATTTATTTGTTTGAACTATTTCAAAATCGAAACTAGTAAATACTAATGAGAGATTCTTGGTAAGGGAAATATGAATGTACACCTAAATTTTATCAATAAACAAGCTGTCTCTCGCATAAATAATGCAATGACGTGAGAGATTCATTGGAATGTGAGGTGTTATTTTAGGAGATTCCTAGAATTCATTTATGAGATAGGGACTACGTATGCTTTAGTGAAACTAATTACATACTTTTTTTTTTTTTGAAACAGAGGAACCCGCGGTTGCAATCTTTTATATGCACATTGGATAAATCTTTGGATTCACGCAATAGCTTATAAATCACGTCAATCGGGTACTCTACACTAGGCAAGTATTGTACGATAGACTCAATCGAGAGAGTAAAGATAGAAGGATTCGAACATAGGACCTTTTGGCCTCATCCTTTCACTCTACTAATTCGACCACCCTCTATGGGGCTAATTACATACCATTCTATTGCCAGGGTCTAAGGTTTCAATTCGATTGCAAAAACATTTTTAACTTTGAATTTGAGTTTAAACTCAAATTTTAATTTAATTAAATTTAGATTAAATTATTAATTTTAAATTATTTGATAAAAATTCAATTAATTTATTGTAACTAATAGATTTTAATTCAAAATATTAAATTCAAATTCAAAATTAAACCTAGTTCAATATTTTGGAATTCATCATAATCAATTTAAAATAGTGTCATTGGGAGTCACCTCTACTTCATGCATCCAACCACAAGCCAAACATTCGGTAGGTCTGCCTCGTATATTACATAATTGGAGGAACACAGAAAATCTGCAAGCAAATCATTTGCTCGTAGAATACATGAATTTATATAGGGTTAATTACAAGAAAATTTTAAACTTTTGTCAAATTTTAATTAATTATAACTTGAACTTTAAAAAGTAGCAATGAAATGTTCAAACTTTTAAAATTTTCAATTCTAGCCCAAATTTTAAAAAGTAACAATAAAATGCTCAAACTTTTCAATTTTCTTTAATTCTAGTCCGACTTTATCTATTGTCATCCTGATACCGTCAGTCTTTTATTTTCTGTTTGTTCTTCTAACGCTTCAAACTACTCAAATATTACAGCATACTGCACCAATAAGTTCATTGTTTTTAGTTCTTTCTCATGATGTCCTTAGTGTGAGGGCGTCAGGATTACGTAATATGAAAATCAAAAGATGAGGGCATTGAAAGAACAAAATAAAAATGAAGGAAAAAAACTAAAATCAAAATGTAAGGTCGTTGGGGCCGCGTAATCTGATTTAGGTCATTTTTAAAAAATGACATCGTTTCATTAATCTTTATTTGTTGTGTTAATTTTAGCTAACGTATACTAATAGTTAAGATTTCTGAAACATGTGACAAGCTACATCAGCATACTTAATAGAAACACTAACGTTGAGTTAGAATTGAAAAAACTTGAGAGTTTGAGCATTTTATTACTATTTTTTAAAGATCGGGCTAGAATTGAAAAAAATTGAAAATTTAAGTATTTTATTACTACTTTTTAAAATTTAGGCTATAATTAAAAAATTGATAAAAGTTTAAACTTTTTTTAGTAATTAATCACTTTATATATTAACTTTTTTTCTGGAACACAAAATAGTTAGGAAATGGCATTTAATACTTGTTTTTTCCACATGTTTAGAGGTTTACGAATAAACTTTAGTATTTGAAACTGATTGTTACACACGGGAGGTTCTTTCTTTAAATTCATGGAAGGTACCGATCCAACATGGATTTCACTAAATTAAAATGCTTTCTTGACTTGAAAAATCTTAAGCGATGAATAAAGAGAATCTGCAGGAAATTCTATTCTGTCCTAAAAATCCAACTGTTGAGGGGAAAGAAACAGTTCAAATAGAAAACAGAGGAAGATTATTTATTTGAAATATTTCTAAAAGTGTTTGATTTTCTGATTATTATGTTATACTAAAAGTGTATTTTGAATATCAGAATTTACAACAGAATATAGAGCAGACCTTAATGTGGCAAAGTATTCAAATTAAATCTTAAAATTTTCAAAACATTAAAAACAGACTTTAAGTAAATAAAAAATTAACGGAATTAACTCCTCATCTGTTAAATGCTACATTAATGCTAACGTGACATTATTTTTATTTTTTAAAAAATATATACATATAGAATTTATTACTGTATGATAAGTGAGACCCATTATTCAAAAAATATAAAAATATCTTATATGAAATAATATTTAATGGACAGGAGTTAACTTCATTAAATTTTTATTCCATCTAAAGTTTATTCTAGACATTTTGAAAATATTACGGTTTAATTTATATTATGTCGCAAACGTTAATACACTTTTGGTCTATATCATACCATGCAGTCCATAACTTCTTTCCCATTTTCTGTTGTAAGGCATTACGTAATAAGTTGGGGATTTTTCAACACTCTAGAATTCCGAACACTCTGAAGATACAAGTTTCCTAGTCTTTAACATTTAGTCAATATACATTCCAATTTCAATCCAGAATATGAAACACTAAGGTAACGTTTGTTTGGCAAGAAAGTAAAGTAAATTTAGAATATGATTCTTTACAAAATAAATCTATGAAAAGTAAAGATATTAACATGTTTAGATAGTTATAAGAATTCTAAAAAAAAAGTTAGGTGGATTCTTATTATAGTGTTTAGTATGCAACAGTATTTTATGAAAAGTAATTTAATTTTAACTTGTGTTTTTAATTATATCCTTACAAATTTAATAAATTATATTATTAAATGTTATTTTTTTTCATTAATCTGATGCCAGCACTGTTGTGAACCAGAAGGCACATCTGTTCAATGTATAAGTCCTCATTATTTCATTTTCTAAAAATCATTACCAATTCTTAATCATCATCTTCGATCTGCGCAAAGCCCACGAATAAACGTTCAAACTTTTGCCTCGAAGAACCTCCGAGAATATTCTCCAATGATTTTATTGGTAATGAAAACACCTCTTTTCCTAAAAGATTTCTGGGCTTTGAATCAAAATTCAAAACGCGTGTCTTTTGGAGTAAATTGAAATGGGTAGATCACAGTTCTGGCCCCAAGGGGGAGAAGGGAGCCGTAGAGAATTTTGAAACTTTAAATAGTTATTTAAGGAAGGTAGGGTTTTATAAAAGAGTGGTCGTAAAGTTGAAAGAGTAGAAATGATTAAATTGACTAGCGTATGTTTTAGATTAAATTTCTGAAGAAAGTAATCTAAACACCAAAACGTATAAGAGGAGAAAGAAACAATCCAATTAAAGGCAGCTAGCACATTATGAATAATCAGCAGGGTCGTTAACAATAAAAGAAGAGAATTGTCATTTCCAGTAGGTTGTTACAGAGAATATTGTGAATTGTTGCAGATGTATTTTGTGTATCATGAAAATCTATAAATAGTGACATTTGTAAACAATTTCAGAATTATCAATCAACAAATATATCTTTTCTCTCGAGAACTCTCTATTTGCTTTCTTTATCTTTGTCTCTGACATTGATATCAGAGCGAAAAGAATTGTCGTAGACACTATAAAAAAATTGGGTAATAGCGTCGGAATATTTCCAATGGAACAAAATCCGTCGATAATTACCGACGGACAGTCACAACTCCGTCGGAAAATAGAATGTTTCACCGACGGACAATAAATATGTCGGAAATACTGTAGGAAAAAATTTCACGCAAAAATCTCCGACAGAAAATAGCGAGGCCAAAAGTCTCGGCGATGGGAAAAAATGCGGGAATCGTTCCCGCAATTTAATTGCTTCGTCATTTACTGACAGTACAAGAACCGTCGGCATTGAGCTTCCAGTTATCGACGGTATAACATACCGTCGGTATATCTTCTAGCAATATACCGACGAACAGTCTTTTCTGTTGGTAAATTGTTAACAGACGTCGTCGTGTCAATGAGGAAGGGACGATACACCGACGGACGCCGGTCTACCGT
>JANQAP020675839.1:0-13302 GCA_026874005.2 Erythroxylum coriaceum | reverse complement strand
TAACCCGGGTCGTCAACATCAATGTCACCTCTGAACTGGCGTTAGGATGTCTAGCCCTTTATTGATCTCACCAGAAAATGCTTCAACCCAATGAAAACTTTACCCGACCAAAACCCCTTGTAATGCCTCCACTCTTCTATTTTCTGCCCAACCTCACTATTATTCACTGATGTGACAAACAAACTTAGTTGGCCACGCTACTATTCACTCTACTTTCTGTGTTTCCCATCTGCTAAGCTGCCATTTCGTGTTGCTACTTCCCATTTGTGGTACGTCATTTTGGTCATGGACTGCTTCCTTCCAACTACCTTTAGAGCTGTTGTTTTATCTCATGTAATTCCCAATTGTTAATTAATGTAATTGCAGGCATAATCTATGCAGCTCACGTTATTTGCATTTTTTTCTTCTTTTAATTTTCTTCTTGTCTTTTAATTTCTTCTTCTTGTTCTTTGAAGATAAGTGAAAATTAATCTTCAAAAAATGGCCTAAATATCATGCTTTTGACTCACTTTAACTTATTTGCTTCAAGTTGTGCCTAAAATCACATATGAGTCAAAATGAGCATCTTAAGCAATTTCACATCGATAATCACTAAGAGTTATGGAATAATTTCATAATCAAAACACCTATCAATTTCCCCTACACTTAGCTTTTGGTCATCCTCAACCAAAAGATTAAAATTAAGCTTAAAGACCTAAAAACATTGACCTATTTCCCAAATGTTCCAAGAATACATAATCATAAACAAAGATGAATGACTTTCAAAAATCATAGCAAGAATTTAACATTCCAAGCTTTTACTCATGATCAATAAACATTCATCATCTTCAAAAGCTGAGCAATCTAATAGTAGACTCAGAAAATGTGTTTAACTAAAATATATCCATGGGTACACTGAACACCATTCATGATCATGACAATCCACAAATTTGCATATCATTTCATTTCTCCACCACTAATGTTTACATGAAAAATAATGAATCAAAGGACTTTTTAGGGTTGTAATGTGGGTAAAGGTAAGGTGAGATGTATTTTGGGTTAAGTAGCATGAAAGTCACTAAAGCTAGTGAAACAAATGCAACACTCAATATGACATCAAGTGCATAAGTTCACACTCATACAAAACTAGGTACCGTCAGCTATAACGAATGCAACACTTATATTTCACAACTCATTTCAGCTCTCACACACAAACCACATGAAGCATATACCAATCGAAAGGAATCACTCATACCATTTATGCCAACAATACATTGAAACCGTAAGAGTGAACCTTCCAAGCCAACATCTACCTTATATTCAACATACCCAAATAACACATTCATTACAACTCTAGGAAGATGCATTAATTATGAGTAACTTTGCAAAATCATATGCACTTCCTCCTTGATAAATTTATTTAAACAAAAAAAATTATTCTTTTTCTTTCTCTTTCTTTCATTCCTTTTCATTTTTTCTTTTCTTTTCTTATGCTTTTCTCTTTTCTTTATTTCTTTTAACATTAAAAGAAATTATATTAACAAGTGAATTTCAATGATAGGACATAAAAAACATCCCAACATTAACCAACCCATAGATATCTGCACCCCCACACTTAAAATTTTATACTTTTACAAACTCACCAATCACAAATGCTCCATTAGCTTTATGGCTTGGGTAGGACATTTGGCTAAGTATAAAACATGTAATGTGGTTGATACAAAAAGAAAGGCTAATAAGGCTCAAAGGGTTCTTAACAAGGGAAAAATTATGTTAATGGGGTAGGCTATTTGGCTAATTTAGCTTTTGAAACAAAGAATGCTTAATCATTTCCTTATTAATGGACGTGCTAAAAATGTGGTCTCAAATAGAAATTCAAGGCAAAATCAGGATGTACATATCATGAAGGTCATACATTGTCAAAAGACAATGAGACTGATATGACTGTATCAATCTAATAAGGCTCAAAATCTCACCGGCTTTGTCTACCACTAGTCACTACCCTTCTAAAGATAAAGCATATTGACCAATCACAAGAGTAAACGTATATACTAAATTTACTATAAAATTCTCTAGTCAATTCACACTCTAATCATGACTATATAGTCTTAGAATCAGCAAAAAAGAGAAAATCTTTATTTTGTTGTTTTATTATTTCTCTCATTTTGATTGAAAACTTAAAACAAGTAACATAAAAAAATTCAAAAACACACATGCATATAAAAAGTAATGTGCAAATGTAAAGGAAAAGAAATTTACTTCCCTTGGATTGCCTCCTAAGAAGGAGTCACTGGCTCGACTCCTTCTTCTCCCCACATGATAAAATTATGATCTTCAAGTATTACAATTAGCACCACTTCCACATGAGGTTGCTCCGGATAGGGCCTTAGTTGATCATCATTCCCATTTAGCATCCTCCTTATCCTCAATTTCTTAATCTCGACTGAGTTTATACACTCTAGAAATATTTTGAACGTCTCATTATCTTTTTCTTCTTTATTTAATTCCTCTAACATGTTATGTAAAGGTAAAGGGTCAGTCTCAACAATAATTATGAACTCAGTTTTTACCTCCGAGCTAAAAGATGTATCTTTTTCTACTTCAAGCTCCTCCTTAACTTCTTCCACACAAGCAATTGCTTAAGTAGTGCTCTCCAAATTCTTAAGTTCCTCATCACTTTGTAAGATTTTCACACTAACATCCATTGGGTATGCCTTGAGTTGATATGGCTGCTCCTCTTCTATTTGTGATTCTAAATAGTCGATTCTTACTGCCATCTCACCTATTTGACTTGCTTAGTTCTGGTTTCTAGACGTTATATGCCTCATTTCCTGTTAGAACTATTGGGTGTATTGTTGAAGTTGTTGCATACTCTCTTAAAGCTACTGCATACCTTGTTGAAATTGAAGATTGTTAGTAATCAAAACTGTTATATTAGTGCTCTAAAGGCAATCACCTTTAGCACTTTTGTACAAACTTTATTTTGATTAATAAAGCGGAAGGAAATTTTCATTAATTTGATATTCATTTATATATGAATTGATATTGATCTTAAATCAAATTAATGAATTCCATGATACAAAACATAGCATGAAGGAAATCATAATGAGATCATAATAATGAGATTCCTATCATGTGCAATTATGTTAGTATCTAAATAATCCTTAGTCATAGGATTGATAAGACAGGACATTATTAATCTAGAAAGACTAGCACATATTATACTCCTTGATTTGACAAAGCAGTGGATCCCACAAACTGTAAGCATGAGATATTTAGAGTTAACATATGGATGCTTACTAAAGGTAGTAAGTACATCAGATGACCTGCAATGAGATTATCATATGGATGATCTATCTAATGTCAATGATTAATTTCATCATAGAAATGGTGAAAATATCCTTATACTTGAGGTACTCAAGGATATCTTGGATACTAATCCTATGTTTTGACATCATTCCTTGTTACCTTAAGACGAGGTCGCTTTTAGGGTGATGATTGGGTACAACTTTTGGTATTCAAAGGTAATTGGGTAGCCAATAAAGAATTTACCACTCCTAATAGAAGGAGATGATACCCTTAGCCTCTTATCGGGGTCATTACTCAGGAGTCTCAGGCCAGAGTAGTTATGTGTCATGAAAAGAGTCTTCAATGACAAATAGAGTAATAAGATCTCAGGACAAGAACTAATATCACTTAGACTAGATGTGATGTAGTCAGTCTAGTAGGAGTTAACAAATTGCCCATACTTCGAACCAAGTGAGATATAGTATAATGAAATGACGAACTGCACGGTAATTGTCTATGGAAAGGTTCGTAGGTTGGACTATTAACTATCGAAGAGTTCATGTGTTAATCCACTTATATTCCGATAGATTGGCATCATAAGACCCTTCATGATTTGTTTGAATTAAGAGTTAATTCAAGTGGCATAAAATCATCCATGATTTGCTCGAATTAAGAATTAATTCAAGTGCCTAAAATAACTGGGAACCTAAGGGTCACGCGCATAAAAGATCGAATGAAAAACATAGTGTGTATAGCTAATTTTAAGTAAGCTATGATCATGGAAGGCGAACCTGATTTTAAGTAGGCCATGATCATGACTCATTGGTCACGATCGTGACCGAAGGCATGAATGAGTATATAAGTTCTTCACTTATATACATAAGATTCTAACCACTTCTTACACACTTTAGTGAGAGCATAAGGGCTCTAAAAGAGTTCTATAGTGAGAGAGAGGTGTTAGGAGTCTTGTTCTTGCAATTTATGCAATTATTGTATGAATCAAAGTGCATGCAACAAGAGTCTTGATGTTTCTTTTCATTTTGAGCATCTACTAGAACTCACCTAGTTTGGTGCTTAAATCACCCTTACACATTGTTTCTTCTTGATCTTTGTATGTTCTTGGGTAATCAAGGAAGGGTTTGGTGTTTGCAATAAGCCAAACAAGGAGAAGAAACAAGAAAGGAGGAGAAACAAAAGGTTAAAAAGTTTTATATTTCATGTTCTTATATATTTTTATGTATGCATATGTGATTCTAGTTTTTCGGGTTGTCATGTGTTCATAATCTAGATTTCAACACTTCCGTTGCAATCTCATACATGTGATGCATAAATCCATGGCAAAACCCCAATAAAAAAATTGTTGTGTGTCATGTAAATTATTGTACAAGTAATTTTGATGGTTATCCATCCATAACCAAAGTTAGGTTGATCAGTCCAACCTTGGTTATAGGATTGAGAATAAGAGTTAAAGTAAAAATTACTTCAATCCATTATTTTTTAATTATTTTTTTTACAAACATGAGTAGAAAAATGAAAGGATCATGAAATAATTGAAAAGAAATCAATTAAAAACAAAATATGTGGAAAATACCAATTAAGTCACAAATAAAAACTAAAACACTGCACTCCCCGGCAACGTGTAAAAAATAGGCAGTGCGTCGTAATGCTAGTTAAAATAAAATAACTAGATTACTACTATAGCAGTGGTGAGTCTAGGTCAATACCACAGAGAGTGTGTGTAAAGTTTCAAAAATGAAATTAATCAGTTTTTAGGTTTAGGTAGTTTTTGGATTAACCCATGATTAACAGTTGCTACGAGAGGTTAAGAATAACAAATCCATGAAATATGTTTGATTAGGGTATAGCCAAGATTGATAATTAACCCAAGTTTTCCCTTAGGATTTGTTTAATCAAGATACGATTATTAATTAAACCTGACCACTGAATAACCTAAGATATGATCTCTAGACTGAGAAAGGCCAAATAACTTCTTATATTTATCTCTACATATTTTTATACCTAAAATATAAGTTGCTTCTCCAAGGTCTTTCATGGAGAAATTCTTGGGCAACCAAATTTAACTAATTGTAAAGCTGAGACATCGTTTCCTATTAGTGGTATGTCATCTGCATAAAACACAATGAATACAATTGCACTCCCACTAACCTTCTTATAGATACAAGGTTCGTCCAGATTTTGTGAGAAATTAATCTCTTTGATTGTCTCATTAAATCAGATATTCCAACTCTTAGATGCTTGCTTTAATTCACAAATGGATTTTTGAAGCTTGCATACCTTTTTGCTATCATTGGATATGAAACCATCGGGTTGTGTCAAGTACACATCCTCGGTTAGGTTTCCATTAAAGAAACTTGCTTTCACATCCATTTGTCATATCTCATAATCATAATGAGTAGCAATGGATAAGAGTATCCTAATGGATTTAAGAATGGCTATCAAGCTAAATGTTTTGTCAAAGTCAACTCCTTATCTTTGTGGATAACTTTTAGCTACAAGCCTAGCTTTATAGGTAACTACATTACCCTCCATGTCGGTTTTCTTCTTGAAAACCCATTGGCACCCTATGGTTCTTATCCTTTTGGGTGGGTCAACTAAATTTCATACTTGGTTTTCATACATGGAATCCATTTTGGATTTCATAATTTTAAGTCATTTTTTTGAATCTAAACCCTTCTTAACTTCTTCATAGGTAGTGGGCTCATCGTCTTATATAAGCAATACGTCATTACGTTCACTTATGAGAAATCTATATCTCTCTGGAACATGACAAATCCTACTTGACCTACGAACTTCTTATGTATCAGCAGATTGAACTATTGTTTCATCATTATGAACAACATTCATGGGTTCAGTCAATTGATCTGTGACTGTTTGAGCATCTTGAGCTTCCATAAGTTCAATTTTGCTCCCACTATCTTCTTTTAGAAGAAACTCTCTCTCTAGAAAGACAGCATGCTTTGAAACAAACACCTTTTGCTCCAAAATATTGTATAACTGATATCCTATCATTTCCTTAGGAAATCCTACAAACAAACACTTATCAAATTTAACTTCTAGCTTATCTAACTGACTCTGCTTCATATAAGCTTGACAACCCTAAACTTTCATGTGAGAAAGATAGGGTTGCTTGCTAGTCCACATCTTATATGAAATAACTTCAACTGACTTTGAAGGGACTCTATTTAACACATAAACAATAGTCTCAAGTGCATATCCCTAAAAGGATTTTGGCAGATCTGCTAAGCCCATCATTGACCTCACCATGTACATCAACTATTTTCTTTTAAAAGAAACTCTCTCTAGAAACATAGCATGCTTTGAAACAAACACATTTTGATCCAAAATATTGTATAACTAATATCCTATCATTTCTTTAGGATATCCTACAAACAGACATTTGACAGATTTAACTTCTAGCTTATCTAATTGAATATTCTTCATACAAGCATGACAACCCCAAACTTTCATGTGAGAAAGATAGGGTTTCTTGTTAGTCCACATCTTATATGAAGTAAAATCAACTGGCTTCGAAAGGACTCTATTTAACACATAAACAGCAGTCTTAAGTGTATATCTCCAAAAGGATTTTGGCAAATCTGCTAAGCCCATCATTGACCTCACCATGTCCAGCAAGGTTTGGTTCCTCCTTTCTTCCACACCATTATGTTACGGTATGTAAGATGGAGTCCACTGGGATATTACCCTATTATCTCTGAGATAAGTTAGAAACTCTTGGCTTAAGTATTCGCCACCTTAATCTGATTGAAGTGTTTTAATACTTCTACCCAGTTGTTTCTCTACTTCATTTTTTAATTCTTTAAACCTTTTAAAGACCTCAAATTTGTATCTCATTAGATATAAATACCTATATCGTGAATAATCTCGATAAAGTTAATGAAGTATATGAAACCACCTTTGGCATATATTGACATCAGACCACATACATCTAAATGTATTAAGTCCAATAGCCTAGTAGTTTATTCACCTGTTCCTTTAAAGGGTAACTTTGTCTTCTTGCCCAACAAGCAAGATTCCCATATGTCATATGATTCATAATTAAATGACCCTAAACTAACACACTTGTGTAGTTTAGTCATGCGTCCCTAACTTATATGGCCAAGGTGACAATGCCATAGGTAAGATGAGTTCACATTATCTCATTTTTTTCTTTTATTGTTATTGATATTTAAAACTGGATTGGACATATCTAATATGTATATTCTATTGCATAATGTACCCATAGCATAAAGCATTCCATTTAAAAAGAGAAATGGTGTAAGACTGTACGTAAATGTATGTCAATTGGGACTTTAATAACATGTAGTATCGCTCCCACTATTTTCTCAAAAATCTACCACCCTCTATATGAATCTGAGATAACTTGTATAAAAGTTCTCCTAGTGGGTCGATATCCAATATCCTTAAGAATGACCTTGGATTTGCCCAACAAGCCACCTTAAGTTAATCGATAGGTATCGATCATACTAATTGCATTTATAATGAAACTATCGAATCTAATGCTATCAACTGTTGATGTATGCATGCACATTGGGCTATCAACTCTTAATGCATGTACATCTTATGTACACTACCCAACTTCACCTCTATCCACGTTGACCTTAGGTTTGCCTAACAAATTAACGCTTCTAGTTAAAACCGACCAATCAATCCGAAAATCATATTTAGATAGATCAAACATATTTGTGTAGAGTGGGCTTAGGTTTGCCCAACAACCCAACTCTAAAAGAACTCTGGTTCTCACCACATTAATGGAAGGTGTTAGTTTTAATATTCTAAGTGAGGGTTCTACTTAGGTTTCATCTAATTAGGATAGTCCTGTATATATATATATATAGTTACTATAGCTATATGACATGATTGGACACCACAATCATATTGGGTTTAAGTCCATAACCATCCATCATGCAAGTCCAAACAATCCTAACATGCATTCTCTAATACTTTAAATTAAACACATAAGTTTTAGTTGTGACAATTTGTGGATCCTAAAATTTTGAAGTCAATTCAACTTTTGAATTGAATTGCTTACTAATTTTAATCTCGGCTAAATTTAATTTTGCATTACATTTTGATTTGGAATTTATTATTAATCAAATTAAATTAAACTCCAATTTTTAGAAATTAATAAACCTTAAAATTAATTATTTGATGTCAAAATTAAACACTTTAATTTTGTCACACATGCCACTTTCTAATTATACTAGAAAATTTAATGCTCCACTTAAATTAATTCAAATTAATTTCTAAATTTTCCCAAAAATTTTTAAACATCAAATCATCATTCCATGCATCTCCAAGTCATTTCAAGTCCATCAAAATAATTTTGGAATCACCCAAAATCATCAAAATAACTGAAACTACACCTAGACACATAAAAACTTACTGAAGCTCTAGTGGTGACACAGCCAACTCCAGGAAAAGAGTATACTATGTACAGTAATGCTTCTAGGAATGGTCTGAGTTGTGTATTGATGCAAAATGGGAAAGTGGTGGCTTATGCCTCAAGACAATTAAAGCCATATGAACAGAACTACCCTACATATGATTTAGAATTGGCAATAATGTTGTTTACCTTAAAAATCTAGTAGCACTATTTATATAGGGAAAGATGTAGGGTTATACATGGATCACAAAAATCTCAAGTACCTACTCACACAAAAAGATCTCAATTTGAGGCAACAACGTTCGCTAGAATTGTTTAAAGACTATGATTGCATAGTTGACTACCACCTGGGGAAAGCTAATATGGAAGTAGATGCTTTGAGTAGAAAGTCTATTTCAACTATGTCACTACAGCATAGTAGTGATGGTGCTAAGCTGCATAATGTTTTAGTGAGTAGTTTAGTATGAGTTTAGTTGTTAAATTGAATGATTACTGCATGTTTAGGTTAAGATTTTGTTATTTAGTTAGACATTTGAGTTTTGAGTTTTTTATGGGTTAGAGCATGCCATTGAGCTTAAATTTTGTGTATTTGAGATGCCTTGATGTGTTTGTTAGTATTTTAGATCAAATATCAAAGAATAGATATAATTCGGAGGAAATCTGGAGCAAGGCCCAAGCCCACATTCATATGATAGAAGCATGGAGGCTATGCCACGGTCGTGGCCATGATCGTGACAAAGGGCCAAAATCTTATGCCATGACAGGAGACAGTACGAACAGCCTCCCAAACGTGACTTATCAAGGGACATTTGGGACTTTTTAAACTCAAAAATATCCCTAGGGTTTATCTAAAATGAAAAATACTATATAAAGAAAGAGAAAGAACCCTAAAGGGAGCTCCAACCTACTTTAAGAAATATCCAAGGAGAGATAAAGAAGAAGAGAGAAGGAGGAGAAAGGAAGAAAGAGAAGGAGGGACTACAATGCTGCCATCTTCTCGGCTATTCCGACCCTTCCAAGGGACATTTCATTTCATCTTTATTGCTCTTTCTTTTAAATGTATAAGATGGATTTGATAGTGATGTATTTGGTTTTGATGATGTTGTTCTAAACTTCTTTGGGGATTTCTTCTTGAATCAATGTTAATATGATTTCCTTTGATCTTAATATATTGGGTGTTGTGATTATTTGTTATATTTGCATGCTTTGATAACAAATCGAGAGACTGAACTGATAGCAAAATGATTAGATTGGTGATGAGAGTTAAACAATCAATAGATCACATAAATAATTAAATTGGGAATTTAGATGAAGAGAGATCTTATGTGAGGACCCGGTTGTCTAATAGAGGACTTAAGATCTGATTGGAATTGTGGGCTTTTTGTTAATTGAGATATTGCAAATTCCATAATTCAATTAGGGGTTATCATTTAGGTTTTAATGATTATAACTCGAGAGGGAGTAATCCACCTTTTGAAAATCTAGGACTGATACCGTATTAACTCAAAAGTAATCATGTTAGTATTTGATGATAAGATAACTCCCCCTTCTCATATTCGACTAATCTTCCTTGTGTGATTTCCATTGTTAATTTGGTGGTGCTCATTTTGCCTCTTTGTATGTTAATTTTACATTTTAATTCCAACCAATCATCTTCACATGTTTACTTTTCCGTGTAGTTTTTATTTTCTTTTTAATAATTCTTTAGGTCTTAGATAAATTTGAATTAGATTATCTCAACGACTCCTCGAGGGATCGACACCTCATATACTAAACTCACAACCTCTGTGGTTGTAATATTTCAGGGTTTTAAATAGATTAAAATTTGCCTCAGCAAGTTTTTAGCATCGTTGTCAAGGAGAAGTAGGATTGGTTTAGTTCTTATAGTCTAAGGCGTTCTCATCACTCTTGTGTTCGTATATTTGCATGAACACAAGAGTCACTTGAAGTTCAAGTCAAATCGTTAAAACCCTACCACTCGACATCACTCACCTAGAATGAGCCATTCAAAGAGCCAAATGCCAAGAAGAAGAAATTGAAGAACCAATGGCTGAGAAATTTCATTAAGAGTTTCAACAAGGAGGAACCTAAGGGAACCAACCTTGGACCCTCATGGATTTTATGAGACCGGGATTTAATTCAACCAATCAAGGTGTTGCTAGACCTCCTATTCAAGCACCTTCATTCAAAATTAAGTCAGACTTACTGAACATGTTGCAAACAAATGTCCAATTCTACGGACTGACCAATGAGGATCCCAATGCATATATAATGAACTTTCTTTAAATATGTGATACCTTCCGTTATCATGGGATGTCAGAAGATGCGGTTAGGATGAGGCTTTTCCCCTTTATGTTAAGGGATAGAACCAAACCTTGGTATCACTCTCTCAGTACCTCAAATGTCAAAACGTGGGAGCAATTGGTATGTGTATTCTTAGACAACTATTTTCCACTTACTAAAACTACGAAGATGATAAAAGAAGTTACAAACTTCCAACAGAGTGATGGGGAATCACTTTACGAGGCGTAGGAGAGATATGAGGATTTGTAAAGGAGGCTACTAAAAGAATTCCTTTTGCAAACCATCTATAGTGGAATCAACCCACCCACAAGAGGTACCATAGATGCAACATTGGGCGGATCACTTACACAAAAGATCGTTAATGAAGCAGAGGAGTTTCTTAAAGAAATGGATAGTAACAGTTTTCTATGGTCAGATAACAAAAGTAAACAACCTACAATCCGTGGGAAAAAAGGAGCTTTAGTTGTTGACCTAATTACAGAAATGCATGCTAAGATCGACAACTTGACTTGACAGCTGAACAACACATGAAAGCTTCTTCCCCCTGCTAAGGCCATTTAAAAAAAGTGTAAGCTATGAGGCTAAGATATCCATGATGCCATCGACTATTTTTTGGTGCAAAGTAATGAAACGAAACAAGTTAAGTATATGGGAGCACAGTTTGGTCGTGGTGGAGGAGGGAACAACCCCTATTCGAATATATACAACACTGGGTGGAAGAATCATCCAAACTTTTCGTGGTTAAATGATGTTGAAGGTCAATTCTAACCTCAAGGGCCACCTAGTTTCCAACAGGATAAACCTAATTCCATGGACGCTAAATTAGACAAAATATTGGATAAGATTGGAAGCATGGATGATGCACATAAGAGTTTGGAAGAAAATTTTCAATAAGTGACAAAGAATCATGCATCCTCTATTCATAACTTGGAAGTCCAAATGGGCCATTTGGCAGTTGCACTGTCAATATAAAATGTGGGGAACCTTCCAAGTAACACAGAAACAAACCCAAATGAAAGGATCATGGTTATCACCCAGGCGTTTAAGGAGAAGCTCCACTAAGTTGAAGAAATTAAGGAGAATAGAAAGAAAAGGGCTGACAAAAATCTCCTGCTAAATGAACATAACTTGAAGGAAATCAAGGAGCATCGACCTGTAATTTCAAACCCCATTTTAGCACTACGAAAGTCTAAAAAAACAGAGTTGAAGGAAGTTCTCGAGGTAATAGAGCAACTGAAAACACGACTCACTCTTATGGAATCCATACATGAGAGTTTAATCAACAAAAAGGAGTTGGGAAAACTGGCGAGTGAACTAGGAAGCACTGGAAACTTTAAAGAAATGGCAAAATTACTATGGAAAAAAAATGATCCAGGGGATTTTTACATTCCTTGCACTATAGGTAATGTCAAATTGGATAAGGCTTTTGCAGACTTAGGAACTGGCATAAGTATGATGCCTTACACTTTATGCCAAAAGATGAAGCTAGGAGAAATAGCATCGACCATGATGATTGTGTAGATGGTTGATCGATCAATTCACCGTCTGAGAGGTATAATCAAGGACATTCTTGTTAAGGTGGAAAAATTTACCTTTCCCACGGACTTTGTCATTTTGGACATAAAGGAAAACGTGGAGATACCAATTATCCTTGGACGACCATTATTAGCCACCGCCCAGTCTATTAGAGATGTTAATGAAGGCAAGTTCACTCTAAGGGTGGGGAATAAGAAGGTGTCCTTTAACGTGTCCAATGATAAAAGAAGATCTCACAATTCCATAGACATCATTAAGAGAACCAAGTCTCGTGGAGAGGTTGAACATAGTGATGATCACAAGGATCCACCAAGAAAGCCACAATCTCGAAGGAATAAGCAAATAAAGAAGAAGAAGAAGGGTGGTGGAAATCATAGTTTGGGAGCTCATTTGCAATTTATGAGACCTATGATTACACTATTATTACATGACTTGTTCAAAGCAACATGAGCAAAAGAAGTACATCAAGCTATTGACGGTTAAAAATGCCATGCATGGGGGGCTATATAACATCCCACTATCATAGAGTATATACCCGAACATCCAGAGGACATTCAAGTACATATCCTATAACAATGGTATCTTAGAGCAAACATAATCTCTTAAATGGCATCATAAAGAATACACAATACTTAAAACCTCAGCTCTTCATTTCATTCAGTCACAAAAGTTTACATTGTAGTCATTAAAACCAATATTTACATTACCAAACATGAGAAAGTTTACAATCCTTTATACAAAAGTTCTACATGTCAAAGAAACTACATAAT